>APFE030271586.1:236901-311445 GCA_000404065.3 Pinus taeda
GTTTATCAACAACATTTATATTAATATAAATGTGGTTGTGCTAGTAAATAACATATTTACCATGAATTACTTCCCACATTTACTAGTGGTTACTACCCACCAAAATTTATGCAAGATCTTTTGCAACAAGCAATTTACTTCTCCACATCATATATCAACTTATTAATTTTTGTCAATGTAAGACTATAGGATGATGTGTATATTTACTACTATTAATTTAGCATTGGAGGGACTAAGCTTCCCTACAAAATATAATTACAATAAAACCAATTGAATGATATGTAATGTGAATAATAAGAATGTAGTCAATTACAAATAATTGAGTCAAGATTTAAATGTTGCGATAAAAATACATTCTTATTTAGTTTATTAAAACATTGATAATAAATATTTGCTACCCTTATTTTTGAACATGTTTTATAATTTTTTTTTAATTTACTTTTAATGCATAACATGATTAGAATTAATTAATTATATAGCACTTATGGCATGTTTTTATATATTTATTAGTTATGTATTTTGAAATATCATGGTTAATAATAATATGAATTATTATATTATTTAAATTAATTTAGTGTGATATGTATATTATTTATTATATTCTTATTTATTTTATTAAAACATTGATAATACATATATGCTACACTTATTTTTGGACATGCTTTATATTTTTTTTAATTTACTTTTTAATGCATAACATGGATTATAATTAATTAATTATATAGCGTTTGTGGTATGTTTTTATATATTTATTAGTTACATATTTTGAAATATCATGGTTTTTTTTTTGTTTTAACAAGGTCGGGTTGTTGATATATTGCCAAAAGCTTTGATGGAGCAAGCTCCTATTACAATCGACTGTAACATGATAAACATCAAATCCATGAGATAGGAACGCAGTCTCTTCTCCTAAGCTTGTGTTCAAAACTTCATGTATTTTTATGAGTATTCTAGTATACTGCCTAACAAACTAACCTACTAGAAAGAGAAATTTACATGTCATGGATTCTTTGACAGATTTTCATGGCTTGTAGAATAATTGCTCCTGAGTTGGCTAGTTCTTCTTGTCATAATTGACCGAGTTCTCTTCTTCATTACTCGTAGTGTTGTTTTTGTAATATGCCACTGCTTCTTCGAGATTTTTGCATTTGGTTTTTAGTTCCATGATTTCTTCTTTCTGCATTGCCATGTTTCTTTTCTGGAAACTATACTCCATTCTCATTTCGTTTCTGACATCCTTGAGTGACTCTTGCAGGCGTTGGATCACAAATTTATTCTCTTTGCATGCTAGGCATGCATTATTCCTTGCTGACTTTTCAATGGGGTTGATTTCCATTTGATTTGTTTGCTTGTTCTTCCTTTGGCTCTGCTTACTACTCCTTGTTTTGCTATGCTTCCTTGATTTTGTATTGCCTGAGATACTTTTTCTTCTACTGATGTTGAGCGCTTTCCTTTTGTCGTACACAGGAACCGTTGGATATCAGATATCAATGGATGAGGTTTTCAAATGAATAGCGACCAAGATTAAATCACATAGAATGGAATCAAGGGATGAATGGTGGAGATTAACCGGAAGCGTTGGTAGAAGAGGAATTTGGAGGAGCCGTCGTAGCCATCAATGGTTGAAATCTACGGTCGTTGGGCGCGAACAAGTCAGGACGTTAACCAAGAATAAAAGCAGATTTGTATGTGAAAGTGGTATTTCGGGCGGGGTAGAAACCATAAGTGGTAAAAAGGAGTGGTCGCTCGATTCCACTAACCGAGCAACACGTAGCAGTGGAGGAGAGAGAGAAAACCACTTTTAGGGTGGGTAATCTTTGTGCTTGATATCTACACAAAATCAATGTGAACTGTCAGATCCATTGAGTACAGATCGATGA
Source organism: Pinus taeda (assembly GCA_000404065.3). NCBI lineage: Eukaryota > Viridiplantae > Streptophyta > Pinopsida > Pinales > Pinaceae > Pinus > Pinus taeda. The sequence goes on from APFE030271586.1 coordinate 238,782, forward strand.
TAGAGGATTGTCGCGCAAGTTTGATTGATCAGGCTAAGCGAAAACCATCAGATTGAGCGCCAGATCAACGATCTTGATTTGATCAGAGGTCGGAGAAAGGAAGGAGCAGCGCTGTGGAAATGGCTTGGGAGTGCGGACCCATCGATAATTATAGTTGCGGGTGAATGTTTTTTTGAAGTCCGATTTAAGTGCTCGGTCGGGTTTTTCCCATGTATTCCGTTAGAGTTGAAGTCCCTGTGAATGACAGAATTGAAGGAAGACCAAAATCTGGTTATAATAGTTAGGGAGGAGGGTTGAGATAATGGGAGGGGCAGATGGAGGGCGTGGATGCTTCGAAGGGCTTTGCGCTGCAATGGATCACTGAGTGGAGGGAGTGAAGGGAGTGAAGGGATACGGGGTGAGCGAGCTGGGTAAAGAAGGGTGGGGGCTTAAGATGAAGTCTACGTGCTGAACAGAGGAAACACTGTGGTCTATTAGAGAAGACAGGGAGGGGCTTTGAAACCAAAGTAACACTATACTAACATGGAAAATGAAGATTTCTTCACTGAGATTGCTGCTGTGATTTTTGTGAATGCACCCTCTATTCTTATAGTGCTTTAACGCATCCCGAGACCTACCTTCGATGAGATAGATTGTAACGTGGTTCTTGTGACTAGGATTGCCATCGTCCTTCCTATTGTTGCTCATACGAAAGTCTGAAGTTTCATGATTTTTCCTTTGCATTCCCGTGATTTCCTGGCTATTACTGCATTGATATGTCCTTTGTTGTTTTTTGGCTGTTGTTTTTTGATTTATTTCAAGTTTATCATTGTGATTTTTCCCTTGGTTTTGGTGAGCTTTATACTTGTGATTTTTTGCTGATTATTAGGGAATGGAGTTGTGATATTCCTCCTGGTTTTCACGAACAATCCCTTCATTTTTTTCCACTACTTGGTTTGCAAAATAATCCACCTGTTGATTGTGAATTCTTAAGGCATGTCTGAAGATTACATCACCAGAGCCTTCCAAGTTCTTGATTCTTCTAAAAATTTTGTTCATGAAAGCATTTCTTGGATTTTTGTTTCTTGCCATTGCCTCTATTATTATGGCTGAGTCTCCTATTATGATAGGATTTTGAATTTCTCTTTTTTTTTATTATTCTTGTTCCCATCAACAAGTTGTATGCTTCTACCTTATTATTTGAGATTTATCCCAATCCCCATTCATATGTGACATTTTCTTTCCCATTCGGGTCGAGGATTATTCCCCTTACCCCTAACTTTCCCAGATTATGCTTTGAGGCCTCATCAAAGTATAGACAATATCTATTCTGATTTTTCCTCCAGTTTGTCAATTCCTCTTCACTCATTCTTATTTTCCATATATTTCCTGATTTTATCTTCCTCTGTCCTTTTTGTCCATTATTATTTATTATGGCTTCGCTGAGTCAATCTCACTCTTCCTGTTGAAGGGTGTTATAATTTGTTGGTGTTGTTCCTTTGACGTCGAGGATTTCAGAAGTTAATCCCCACGTTTTTGAGAGGGTCTTCCCTATCCTTGGAATTTGATTTTTGAAAATGCACCTGTTTTGTGTCAACCAAATTTGCCAACATAGAACTATTGGAATACACTTCCATATTCTCTAAATTGTGACTTTCTTCCTTGTTGTGTATGGGTAGGCCTTCTCAAAGGTCTGAAGAAAATTTGGCAAGGGATTTTCAAAATTTATTCTTATTTCCAATGGACTTATCAGTTGCTGCCAACATTCTTTGGCAAAAGTTCATTCTTGGAATAAATGTTGTATATTTTCTTCAACCTGCATGCATAATGGGCATCGTGTTGGGTCTTGAAAGCCTTTTTTTTTAAAGTTTTCACTGGTAAATATTCTCCCTTTAAAAGAGTCCAGATGAACATTTTGATCTTAGGCAGACTTTCTGATTTCCATGCTATTTTCCAAGAATCCCAGTCTTGTTGATTTGGTTGTTCTTGAAGGATTTTATATCCAGTTCTAACTATGTAATGTCCACCGCTTGGGTCCTAGAGATAATCATCTTCCTCATCATGGTGGATTGGCGCTGCCCCTTTTAGGAGCTGCCTGATTTTGCTCCATTTCCCTTCCAGATCTGCCAGAATTGCTGAGATTTTCCAGTCTTGCCACTCCTTTTAGTTCCATTGAGAGATTGAGTGTAAAGTAATGAAACCTTTACCTTTCATCCATTCTTGTGTGTCTTCAATTTTTGGATGAGTCTGTAGTGGTTCTTTTGTCATGATTATGTCCTCCCAAATTGAAATTGTTTTTCGATTGCTTGGGATTTTAGAGATGTATCTACTCATTAATGGAATTGTTTTTTTAACCAGCTTCCATAATTGGGTGCATTGTCTTATTGGGATATTTCCATTAAGCAGTCTTTTCCTGGTGCCATCCATGTATTTTGATATAAGAGTCTTTTTCCACCAGCACCCTTTTCCTGTAATTAGTCTCCATACTATTTTCATTCCCAATGCTGCATTCATGAGCCCAGGTATCCATATTGATAGGCCTCCTTATTCATAAGGTAGTACTACTTGCTTCCACCTGACTAGGTTAATTTTTTTGTTTTCTTGCTTCCCCCCTGCCACAAAAAGCTTCTTAAGATTAACTCCATTTGTTTGTGGGCACTTGCTGGGGCCATGATTATTGCATATTGGTAGATAGGCAGTGCTGCAAGGAGTCCTTTGATTATTATTATGCTTCCTGCCATATTCAGCCACATCATACCCCAGCTTTGTATTTTGTTTTTCATTTTTTCAATTTGTTTAGTCCATATTTTTGTCTTCATGTTCTCTTTTGAGATTGGAAGTCCCAAGTAAAATAAATGTGTCCATTTTTCCTGTACAGGGATGTCTAAGATTTGTGAGATCCTTTGCATAGTTCTGGGAGGGGTATTCCATCCATATATCTTGCTTTTTGTATTGTTTAATAGCCCAACAGAAACTTGTAAAAAATCATCCAGAACATTTTTGAACCTCCTTGCTATTATTGTTGATGCCCCTCCCAGCAACAATGTGTCATCAGCAAAGAGTGAGTGGTTTATTGTTTTTACTCCTTTTGCTATTCTGATCCCTGTGATATTTCTTTCCTTTCTTTGTTTTTCCAGAGCCCTGCTTAATGTTTTCACCATTATAATATATAGGAAGGGAGAGAGAGGACAACCTTTCCTAAGGCCTCTTGTGCTTTGAAAGAAGTCACTGGGCTTTCCATTTATGAGAGGGGCAATCCATGGAGTAGAAATGCATGCCTGTATGACTTCCATTATTTCTCTTGAGAACCCAAGTTTTTGAAGGACATCCATTAGATATGGATGGCTGACCCTGTCAAATGCATTTTCTGTATCTAGTTTGATTATGAGGCCCTTTTCTTGCCTTAGCATACTAGAGTGTACAACTTCTTATACAATAATTACATTATCTATGATTTTCCTGCTGGGCACAAATCCTCATTGATTTTCAGAAATGATTATTGAAAGCACTTCCTTGATTCTATTTGCAATTATTTTTGTTATTATCGTATAAGATGAATTGCAAAGAGAGATAGGGCGAAACTTGTTGAAATTTGAGGGGTTTGCTTCCTTTGGGATTAGAGCAAGATAGGAGGATTTTGTGTTTCCTCCTATTTTTTTTGTTTTGTTTTGTTTTGAAGACATTCTTCACCATTCTTAAGAAATCATTTCTGATGGTATAGCAATGAAATCTATAGAATGCTATTGTGAAACCATCTAGCCTTTGGGCTTTGCCTGGATGCAGGCTCCATATGGCTGCCACTACCTCTTCTTCTGTGGGATCCTTGCACATTGCTACATTTTGATCTTTTTAATTATTATTTTTTTGTGTGCTTTAAGAAATTTTCACTTTCAGCCATTTCTTCATTGGCTGAAAGTAAGTTTTTAAAGTATTGATAGCCTGCTTTTTTTAGTTCCTCTACACCTTTGACCTCTTGGTTGTTGACTTGTATTTTTTATATTTGGTTTCTTTCTCTTCTTATCTTCATTGTGTTGTGGAAAAATGATGTGTTTTTGTTCCCTGCCTTGAGCCACAAACTTCTGGATTTCAATATTGCCTCTTCTTCTTCTTTCCTGTTTTCCCTATATATTTCCTAAAAGATTTCCTTTTCTTTTAGATAATCTTGCTTGCCTTCTTTTTTGATTTCTTTTTCAATTTGCATGCTATCCATTTTATGATGTAAATTTTTTTTTCTTTCTTCTTCTTCTTCTTCTTCTTCTTCTTCTTTTTTTTTTTTAATTTCATTTGCTCTTTCCCATTCCTTTAATTTGGTTCTTGTAGTTTTTAATTTTGTTTCCCAAATATACAGTCATGATCTTATTACTCTTGGCTCCCATGCTTCCTTGAATAATTCGATGTTTTCTATGTTGCTGTCCCAAATTGAGCTATATCTAAATGGGAGCAGTCCCTGGTTTTCCATTTTGCCCATGACTATTGTCACCAGTTTGCGGTCAGATGCTATGGTGTGTAATTTTTTTTATTTTATGGAGTTGTGCACTGCTACTATGTTTTCTTGTATTAGAATTCTATCTAGCCTTTCTTTTATGTTGCTTTTTCCCACTCTTTTATTGCTCCAGGTGTATTTCCCGTTGCTTGGCGGGATGTCTATTAAATTGTGTTGTTCCATTATTTCTTCTAGAATATCCTTGGATGGGTCTATGTGGTATGTTCCTCCAAAATTTTCTTCTATACTTCTTACCAAATTTAAATCTCCTCCTAGTATTATTTTCCCAAATTGCATTTCTTTTAGTGCTTCTTTTATGGTGGCCTAGCATTGCTCTTTTTCCTTGTAGTGATTTGGGGCATATATATTTATGACACTATACTTCTCTTTTGTATTAATGTGCATTAGATCCATTTGAATCCAGTGCTGATCTTTTTTGTATTTTATTAATTCCCAGGTTTCTTTTTTCCATATTGTGCGACTACCTACTGACGCTCTTGTTGCTTGTATTGCTTCCCCTTCATAATTTCTGATTTTTTTTTTGATATTTTCAGTTTCTTGGCTGTTTGTTTTTGTCTCTTGAATCATATGGGTGTCTAGGTTTTCTTTTGCCAGAATGTCTCTTGTGGAATTTTCTTTGACAGATGATCCCATTCCTCTACAATTCCAGGAGACCACTATCATTATTTGCTTGTTGGTTGGTGCATGGCTCCTTTCCCTCTTTGCTAGCTTTTTCGTTGTTTGTTGTACTCCTTCCTAAGAAAGTTTCCATAGGTTGTTGCGTTCCTAATGCCATTTCCTTTGCTGTTGCTTCATCCTTGAGTTCTTTGTTTGTATTTCTTTTTGCTTTTTTTTATATTCTACATTTGGGGGTGCTTCCTTTGACTGCTTTCTGGTTAGGATTCTGTCTACTAGGGGGGGGGGAGGGGTATGGGTGTTTGATACTAGAGGGGATGCAGGGGGGTTGGGGGTATTTTGTGTGGATCTGGATCTTGGACCGGGGGATGGGGGGTTGAAGGATCCAAAGGCTCAAAAGGATTAAGGCTAGCAAGAGGATTATTATCTTCTTTTGGTGATGGAGGGTGGAGATCAGAGGATGTGGAGGGTTGCGAGGAAGATATATTTGGTTGTTTGTGGACTACCTTCTTTCTTTTAACCTGTTCCCATTTGTTTTCCGGATCTTCACTCTTTTTATTTTCATTTTCTTTTTTTTTGTACATCTATTTGAAAAATGACCATATTCGTGACATACCTTACATTTGAAGGGGATTTGTTCATAATTCAACTGTTGTATGTGCGTCTAATAATCCACTTTGATTTTGATGGCTTCTGGTAGCCCTTTCCCAAGATCCACTTCTACACAGATTCTGGCGCATGCATGCATATTTTCCTTTGGCTCGCACCTGTCTATATATTTCCCAACTGCATTTCCTATGGCTTTGATCGAATCATCCCCCCAACAGTGAAGGGGAAGGTGTGGCAATGTGACCCAAATGGGGATGCTATTGGGTACATCCATTTCTGGATCGAAATCCAGCGTCCATCTGTTTAGATACAATCCCCTTGTATCCAGAAAATAAGGTCCATTCGTAAATATCAGATCTCGATCCTCCTTGGTTTCAAAGTTAAAGGTGTAGTAACCTTTTCCACAAAACCTAATTGAGATTTTACCATCTATTGACGACGTCCAGTTTCTTTCTTCCCATTTTTGCACAATTTTGGGCATGGCCATAACCTAGTGAATCGCCCCACTAATCCACGCTGCGCCAGAGAAAGTGTTGCTCTACGGGGAAGGGAAGGAGGGAGTGAGATTTCTGGAATGTCTTCCAATATTTTAACAAATTTAGTGATTGATGGTCTGTTCTTTGCCGGGTCCATTGCAGAAATGAGAGAGGTGAATCTTTTGGTGTTTCTTCATTTTCTTACTATTGATTTGAGAGAGGCTCTTCGTCCTCTAATGCGTCCATGGTACTCAGTCCCCAGCAGCAGGAGGCCCGCGAGGGGCAGTTGCGTGCTGTTGCGTGCTTCTTGCTGCATTTGCTGGCTAGGGCTGCGCAACTCCTTTAGCAAGCAGCGTGATTATATTTAGATGAAATATCATGGTTATTAATAATATGAATTATAATTATTTAATTTTATTTAATGTCATATGTATATTATTAGTTTTGTATAGAAAAATAGTGTATATTTTATTAATATAAAACATTATAATATCACAAATTTGATTTATTATTGATCCAATTATTATTATTATTATTTAATAGTTAACATGTAATTATAATATTTCTTCCATATTACCTTATATTAATATTTTTGAATTTAAAAATAAAAGTAAAAAATGCATATACTTTATAATATATTTTTTCAATAAATAAAGTAAATTGAAAAGTACATTTTAAAACTTTAAAATAAAGTTTACAAATTAATAAATCATGTATTTTTAAATTTTTTTTTTAAGATACCATTTAAAATAAAATTTATAAAAAAAACATATATTATACATTAATTAAAATGAAAGAAAATGCAATAACAAGTTCTAAAACAATGACAGGTTGTCTTGTGATCCATCTTTAACATTTTTTTTGGAAAAAATGGAGAAATGCCAATCTAAATTTCCCATTCAAGCACTGCAACACTATTCAGCTCTAGGTTTTGGAGTCCACACCTTGGTAGATGATGTGGTTTCTCCAAAAATCGTAGATATCAAGGGTGATCTTCAATGTGATGATCCTGAACAACTTAAGGATTGGCTACAATGGGATTTCGTTAACGAGGGATTCATTTTGGAAGATCTCATCCCATGTGGAGAGAAGGATGTATGTGATCTTGGCGCCTTGACAGTCTAAGCAAATGTGGAAGGGTTTTGTGTTAATTTTGGCGGAGTCGAGGGATTGTTTGGAAAATATTCTTTTCAGATTCCCCAAACAACAAAAACAATGCAGTGGATGCGAATTGTCACGGCACCCGAATCATCGAGGGATCTGCACTTGTGGATGGCTATAGTGTCATTAACAAAGAGTTGCAGAGTTCGATACACGGTTTTGTTCTTGTGACCCAGGCCCATGGGATCCAGGATCATAAAATCTTCGAATCTAAGCGCCAATTAAGATCAAAGGACTTGGGCGAGAGAAGGATGGGGATCTATTTTTGGGTTGTGGTTTTGGACAACGAACGATGTCGTGGCAACCCTTTGCAGTTGTCTCTGCTCATTATGGTGGTTTATCGCTAGATTCCTACATGCATCAAGGATCCAAATAACCTTGCATGGCAGAGAGCCCCTTTCTCTAAAAAAAACCCAGATCTATCGCTTAGGTCCAAATCCAAATGTAAGACAAGTAGAAAGGAGATCACAGGGTGCAAATCCAGATTCAGAGGAGTTGTATCTAGTTTTTATAAAAACCATTACTAGAAAATCGATCTTGCTAAGGGTTTAGGAAACAGATCTAGTGACAGATCTGAAGCAAAGTGCCCAAAATATCATAGGTATTCCTGCTTCAATACAAAGTCAGATTTTTCCAGGAAAAGTGCTATAGGATGTGGTCCATTTGAAATATTATCATATTCAAAGGAACTTAAACCATTATCCTGAATTTAAGACTGCGAGGTGGTGCCCGAGGAACTAGCCTTCCACCTGGATCATCTTCGGCTAGCAAGGGTATGACTTCTTTCAAGGAAGCATTGAGATGGAAATTTTCCACACATGATAAACAAAACCCAAATATAATAATCCCAAGGCCATACAATGTAGAGAAAATGGAGAAAGCCCCAGATCTGTGAATATAATTACTAGAAGTAAGTGGTATTTTCACTATCTTACAAGCAAAATCCATCAGATGTCGATTTAATGGTTTATAGGCCAAGTTTGAAGATCTAAATGAGTGGATCTACCTTAGTTGGACCAGAGATTGTGACATTTATCTATGTGCAAAAATATTTTTTGTGGTTCAGTTTGATAATCAGAAAGACTTTGATTTTGTCATAAATGAAGGACCTTGGTTCTAGGGAAGGGCTGGCCTTTTTGTAACCCCATGGTTTACTGGTTTTGATGCCAACTCAATAGTGCTTACAAAAATACCAGTTTGGGTAAGGCTATCTTCCGCTGCATTTTTGGCACCATCAGGTCCTAGAAGGCATTGGGAACTCTTTGGGAAGGTTCCTAAAGATGGATCAAGAAATAATGGATAAATGAATCTTCACATTTGCACGCATATGTGTGGATATGGATTTAAGAAAAGGCCTTCCTAACCGTATAGACACGACACGTCAAGATTTCAAGTGGACACAATGGTTATATTTCGAAAACACTGCATTTAGATGTTGGATTTGCCATCAAACATGGCACTTGCAGAACACATGCAAACAAGAAAATAAAAGAATGCAAAGTAAAAAAGGATGGAAATTCCAAGATCCACCTTCGTTAGAGGATGAGGATGAAGAAATGGATAAGTCCTAACAACATTCAGAGACACAAAATCGACAAGGTTCTCAAAAGGAGGGAGAAGAGAAGTGGAAGGATCGGAACAAACAGGCAGAGATTCCCAATAACTCAGCATAGGTTTTGATCCATGAGAACCAACATGTGGACAAGAGCAACAATTGAGGATCAGGTGGAACAAAGCGAACTCATATTTCAGAGAGCTCATATTCAGATAAAGAAGTCCCAACCACTTCAAGAAATAATGAGTTGGCAATTTTTTCAGCTACCCTATCACTTGGGGTTTGGAAAAAAGACAAAAAAGAAAAACCAGTTTATCTAGCCAGATGTAATTTTAATTTTAATTTTTGTATTTAATTTTATTTTTTGTAGCCTTACCACTGTGAATGATTAATGCACTAACTCTAGTCCCCTGTGACAATACGTGAATGCACTTGTGCATCTTCTCAATGTAAACTTTTGTTTTTATTAATAGAAAGTTACGATTTTTCCTGAAAAAACAAATAAATAAATAAATAAAAACGAAAAAATGATATTAAAGTGAGTATCATATTGTCCTATATAAAGATTTGCTAGTATATGTAATTAATGGTTAAAACATTTAGTTTGAATTCAAATTATATTAGCATGTCCTATATAAAGATGTACATAATTAATAGTTAAGACACTTGGTAATATATATATATATATATATATATATATAACTTATATATATAAAAATTATTTTTTTCACCATTCTATTTAAAACCACAAATAAAAAACGTTAGTTATTAAAAACGTTAGTTATTGTACATCCCTAATTAAAAAATAGAAATTTTAATTTTAAAATTTTAAACATTATTTTTTAATTTCTAAAATATTCAATTTAATATTTTAATATTAGACTACTTAAATTTAAAGTTTATTCAAAAAAATAATATCTAATTGAATTCAAGTCATTTTAACTTGCAATCAATTACAAATAACCTGCCTTGGACAAATATAATAATAATAAAATGTTAAATGTTGATACAAAGATAGTGTAATCTTAAAAATAATAATAACTCTCTTTTGGATAGTGGGCAATCAAAGTTTAGATAATAAATTGGAAGACCTTCTCAATAAAACACTGTAGTGATCCATAAATAATAAATATGAACTATGTAAACATTAAAATAGGCATATTTTTAAACTTAATTTAATGTTTAATTAAATTAATTGTTTACATAAATTTATAATTCAAAACACTGCATCATCATCAATGTCAAGAAAAAAATTATTAAAAACATCTACATTTATAAATTCTTTTTTCAACTCACAAAACGTATTTCATTTTTTCCACTTAGGAACTAATTTTTCTATTTCTCAATTATCATTAACCTAATAAACATGAACGCATGATATTTCTTAATTATCATTAAGATAACAAACATGAAAGGATTTTCAAACTAAGTAGCTCATTCTCAATGAAGATGTGGACTTGTAGTGACAAGTTATAATTTAATAAGGATTGTGTAGGGTTAAATCCACAATCAAAATTTTATTAATTTGACATTCTCCAAGTTTAACAATTAAATTCACGATACCCAATAAGGGTTAAAATTGATAGGGATTTACTTGTATTTTCTTTATTTAACATTAAAATATTGATGATTTTAAAGTATGCACGTCATTGATGATTACTTAATTTTTCAAACCATCAAATTTATAAGTGATTTAAAAATTCATTTATATATATATGCAATTTCAAATAAAATTTTAGAATAAAAAAGTACAAGTTAGTGATTATGTTGGTTTAGATTCAAGATAATAATTGCACTATGCAACATCTACAATACTAAGACTTCAAGATAAGTATAGACTCGTCCATAGTGGATCTTGGGACTTATTATAAAAAACTCGTCTTTGATTTCACTTACATCATGTGATCCTACATTATACACACTTAGGCATAAAGCATGAACATTGAAGCCTGAAGTTTAAAGGTTGAGACCTACACAACATGTCTACACCCATGGGCCATTGGTATTCTATATAAAATATTGATTAACTTTTCTTGTCTGTGTAGGTGAAGTAGGATTTTTTCATTTGATTTTGAGAGTTTTATGTAGTTTCTTTAGTGTTGGAACATTAGTGATAGATCTCATTTTTTCTAAAATGGGTCTATTTATTAGTTTAATTATAAACAAATGTATTTTTTGTTTGGATATGGAAATCTCAAATATGTGGTTACAGAGGCTATGATACTTCCGATACATTCAAACTTGAATCTAATCACAAATGCGTTTGTGCCTTTGCTAGAAAACACTATTCTTCTTCATTGTCATAAGATTATGAATTCCTTCAAAATCCATGCCTGCATATCATTTCTGCTTGAAATTTTAGAATCTCCCCAAATTATTATTTCAAAGTGGCTTCAAATAATATGTATTGTTATTTATAAGGCCCTCCTTAAGTCAAAGTCATAAAATTGAAAGCTAAGATGAATTTTTCCTCCTTCAAATGCATTATAGTTAATAGGTTTGTCGAAGCTACTTGGAAACTTTTCAATAACAATATATTTTAAGGCCATTGAAATTATCTAAATAGTAACTATACATAATTGCACCATCATTGGATAGTTTTGCATTAGGAATGAACATGATTGAATATGTTTGGCCTTTTCAAAGTAATATAAAACATATACATCTATATCCCCTAGGGGACAACTCAATTAGTGATGTCTGTGAAAATAAAGTGTTATGTGCGAGGAGGTTCCAGGTTCCAATACCCTAATTCACATGTACCTACAGAAGTGGCATGACTAGGGCATAGGGGGGCATAAGGGTTATAGTGGTAGTGATTAGAATCAACCCCGTGTCACGTGAGTAATAGACTCAATTCCTCTACTCATGAAAACAAATATAGAATATATACATCTATGAAATTAGTTTCCCGTTCCTCTATGCATAAAATCAAGTAATAGACTCCTCTAGTCACAAAATAGAATAATAGACTCAATTCCTCTAGTCACAAAAAATATATTAAACATATACACCTATGAAATTAGTTGGTGATTCCTCTAGTCACCACACACACACACACACACACACATATAAACAAAAATACATAATACACCAAAACACATAATGCATGATATTTAAATGACGGATAAAAATAAAAATCAAACATAATGCAAAGGCCAAGAAAGAAACTCGTCATTAAAAAATACTTGATGGGTAGTGTTAGATAAACTTGACCCAATGATGGAGTTGAGTTTGTGTCAATAGTTATGGCTAATAATTGTGTTTTTGGGCACTTGTTATTGATGACTCATGGTATTACATGTAGTTGAAGTCGTTAAAAGGCTTGCTAATTCTCCATTGTACTGAGCCAAAGTTGAGTGGTGAAAGCTCAGGTTGTTGGCTGACTTGGTTGTGTTTTAGCCAAGTACAATAATAGATCTATTGTTACCTGGTTTTTCCCTAGTTGGGGTTTTCCAGGGTAAATCATGGTGTACATGGTTTGAATGTCTTGTTGCTATTTGTGTGTTTATTGTATTTATTTCTCTCATATTTTCTCTGAAAGTATAACAAGTGGTATCAAAGCCAAAGGTGAATGGGTGAATGTTGACACAGAGCCTAGTAAAAATGTAAAGTGCCTAGTAAAAATGTAAAGTGCGACTTCGCATAAAAGAACAAGAAGCAAGATTAATTGTTAAAGGTGTTGGGTAAGGTCAAGCCAAGGCTAGATGGGTGCAACTGGTGATTTTTGGGCATCCAGAGGACCTTCAAAATGAAAGCAAAGGAAAATATGGTCATTTCCATTAGGTTAGACAACAAATCAATCTCAAAGAGTGAGTTGAGCACGACTGGACAAGTAGGAGGAAATGGTGATGAAGAAGAATGACAGTTGAAGAAGACTATGAAGTGGCACCTACATGCTCTACAACATTTCAAGAAGTGATGATGCATCTAGATCTAGATATTGAATTTGATCTTTGTGAGATAGAAGGAGGTTGAGGAAGTTAGAGACATTGTTTCTAATAGAAATAAATAGACCCAGTGTACATTCTGTCAAGGTAGATGTGACTGTCGTCTAGCTCAAGGGAAACAAATTCATTGCCTATAGAACAGTCTCTATAACATTTGATTCTCTGCAAGGTTTGATCCCAAGAACTTATCACCACAAGGTCTTTTGTTAAAAAAATTGATATTTCAAATCTCGTAGGGTTTCATATCAAAATATCATAGCATCATGGTTTTTATTTGTAGTGGGTTATTTTAATTATCATCATTATGAGAACTAGTGCTTTCACCATCACAAATTTGTTGCCAGAGGCGATGAGATTATGTGGCCCTATTGTGATGGTGGATTCATTCACGCAACATGAGTTGCATCAATACAATCTTGATTGTTTGGCGCCCAGAATAGTCAAATTCTTTCCATATGAGGATGATGCTATTTTTCATGGAGGGATCAACGAAAAACTCTCAAATATTGTCAAGAGTATTTGTTCAAAGAAATGGAATGAAGTTGTGGGGAGTCATTTCATAGGTGACTAGTAAGGATCTATTCACAAGCAAACTTGGTGGTCTACGTCGTATTGTCACTACAGATGAAGCAATTGATTCCCTATCTCCCTCGAGGAGGTCTAAGTGTGCTAAACCGATTAGAGATAAATCAGAAGTAAGAGTCGAGGAAGATATCTTGTTTGAGTTAAGTAAATGGAATGTGAAAAAAGGAGAGGAGTAACCCATGCACAAAGGAAGATGATTCTAGTGGGTTGTGAATCAAAGCAACATTGTGAATGGCATAACACGGTTGTGTTGGAGTAGAACTGTGAAGAGGTTCAAGCCTCACTTAAAAAATACTTATTTTTTTTGCACCAAGAGGATGTCAATGAGGAGTTAGTGATGATCGTACCTAAATTGGTCTTTTTTGAGAGACATGTGGGAGGTGTGAAAGATAAATCCACTCACATTGAAAATTATGAGCATGAAAGTGTAGGAATAAGAAATTGCGAAAAAATCACATGTAATATGCCTTCAAGGCTAGCAAGGATTGAGGTTAGAATGCGAAGAACCTTAGGGTCTTTGGGAGTGAGAGAGGCTTGCTATATGGTTATGGGAGCACAATGATGGGTGTGGATTGTTTCCCATGAAAAATGAAACAAGATGTTTGTTATGATGAAAAAGGCATAGAGTTTGGAGTGTGCGAAGAAGAAAGGATGCACACAAAGTGTTTAACATAATAGTTTAATGAAATGGTAGTTTCATTGGTGAGACGAAGCCATGGAAATTATTTTTGGAGAGGAGAGCATGAACCTCGAAGCATATGAAGGTCAGAGGATTGCGACATAAATGTCGGAGAAGCAACAAAGAAAACAAAGAAAATTATGGAGATGAAAAATTTACATGTAAGCATATAACTGCAATTCCTAGTAAGGCATGTGTACCTTTGGTAAATCACTAGTAAAGTTTGGATGTAGACCTATGTGATCTAGGGGAGCATGATGAAGCATGTCGAGTTAGGAAAACATATGAAATTCTCAAATACCTTGACATTAATTGGGTAGGGCCTAGAGGTGAGCGGTGTTGGCTCACTTAGTTGGTTTGGTTATATTTGGTCAAGGAAAAACCAAAGTCAATTTTAAAGTGGTGATTGTTAAATAAACTTGACCCGATGGTAGAGTCAAGGTTGAGTCAACAATTATGGTTAAAAGTTGTGGTTTTTTCCACCTGGTATCAGTGACTCATGGTATTAAGCTCATGGCATTACATGTAGTTGAAGTTGTTCAAAGGCTTGAGGATTCTCCATTGTATTGAGCCAGACTTGAGAAGTGAATGCTCATATTGTTGGACGACTTGGCTATGTTTTAGCCAAGGAAAATAATAGATCTATTATTGGTTGGTTTTTCCCTAGTAGGGGTTTTCTAGGGTAAATCATGGTGTACATGGTTTGAATTCCTTGTTTTTATGTGTGTTCTTATTATATTTATTTCTCTTATATTCTCTCAATGACACCTTCACGTAATTTCAATTTCTGGCATGAAGTTGCCATAGTGAAAACCATGAAGGTCATGTGAAGAGGTTGATATCTGAGGTATAGGTAGCATGTGTGATGAGCTCGTGATTTTGCTAACAATGGCAAACACAGTTTTGTTTTAGCCAACATTTCTAGTTATGGTACTGGTGGTGTGGAAGCTAGCAGTGGGCATAATGGTGTTTCAAATGGGGCTCTACTGGATCTTGTATAAAGTGTCAAATTAGTAGGGAGAATGGGCCAAGGATTTGGTTCTCTCTTGTAGAAAATTCTCTACTAGTAGAGCACCCAGTCATAGACAAGGTGAAAACCATAATTGTCTATAAAGAGAGTCGAGGGACATCATGACCATTAGGGATGATCATAAACTTCAAAAATACACTTTATAGATGATGTCATCAATGGAAACAAAGCCTTGTTTTCAGGACAAAAATTTGGAGGTTCGAAGAATCAAAAGAAGAACTCTGATGAGGTTTGGGTCTAAGTTAAAAATTCCCCTAGTTGTATTTTGTGTCGAAAGGTTTTCAACGAGGAGGCTAGTGAGAATCAAATGCGTGACCAAGCGGTAGATAAATAAATAGAATGGGTAGTGTGATGGCGAGGATGATGATAAGGATTTTGTCTCTGTTATTCCAAGAGGTGGAGAATACAGAGCGACATCAAAGGCTTAGTGGGCTAACAAGGCTAGGTTGGACCATCTTGTTGAGATTTGATTTAGCTTCTACTTAGAAAAATAGAGTGCGGTGTTTTTTTCCTTTGTTGTGTGAGGTTCTTACCATGATAGAAATCATAGTCAGTTAACGCTAGAATAAGGAGATGAGACTTGACAGGATGGGATTTCCATGGAGTGTTGAACAGTTGTAAGCATGGTGGCACTAGTGATAATATGGTGGTAGTGGAGGCTGTAATGACACATGAATGGGTGCAATGTAGTGGAGCCCCTGCAGTTCATGTTTATGAGCCATAGTGCATGGCTAAGAAGAAGGTGGTTATGGGACATTGGATATGGAGATGAATGTGTTTAAATGAGAGAGTGTTGGCTTAAGGTCATGATAATATCAACAACTTAAAAAAAAAAAAACAAACAAAATTAGATGAAAAATTTGCATGTAAATGGGCATATGATTGTAAGACCTGGTAAGGCATGTGTATCCCCGGTAAATCACTGGTAAAGTCTGGACGTCGAACTAGGTGATGAAGGAGAGCATGATGAATCATGCTAAGCTAGGACAACATGTGAAATTATAAAGTACCCTGACATTGAGTGGGTAGGGCCTGGAGGTAACTGGTGTTGGATTACTTAGCTAGTTTGGCTAGATTTGATTAAGGATAACCCAAAGTAAAGTTTAAAGAGGGGATTGTTAGATAAATTTGACCTGATGGTGGAGTCGAGGTTGTGTCAACAATTATGTTTAACAGTTGTGGTTTTGGGCACTTGGTATTGGTGACTTATGGTATTAGATGTAGTTGAAATCATTAAAAGGCTTGAGGATTCTCTATTGTATTGAGCTAGAGTTGAACAATAAAAGCTCAAGTTTGGTTGTGTTTTAGCCAAGGACAATAATAGATCTATTGTTGGTTTTATTTTTCCCGAGTTGGGGTTTTCTAGGGTAAATCATGGTGTACATGGTTTGAATGTCTTTTTGTTATGTGTGTGCTTATTATATTTATTTCTCTCATATTATCTTTGAAAGTATAATAGTTACAAGTGTCCATCAAATTTATACCTTGTTACCCACTATATTGTCTGTTGCACCCTCAAAGCTAGTGTATATGCATTAATTTATATATTTATTATTTTTTTTACATTGTGCTCATATGAATCATTTTCCACACTAGACAAGGAAATGGTTAAAAAATAAGAAGATAAACCCAATAAATTGATAACCAAAAAATGCTAAAAATATTATTATTCAAGCAGTAAAATCTATAAATCAACCTAGATCCATCTTAACTTCTAATCTACCAAGCTCCCAGATGGATCAAATCTCTTTTCATTCTAAAAATAGTTTGCATCTCAAAAGATTTAATCCCTCTTAAAATTGGTAGATCCAGAGTTAAAATGAATCTAAACTAATTTACATAATTATTCATTTATTTGATATATATTTATTCACTTACTTGTAATTAATTCCTTTTCTTAAACTATAATTTTATTTTTCTAATTCACAATTTTTTTTGCACCATATATATATTTCTTACTCTTTTCCCATATTAAAAATTCATTTTAAAGATTATTACACAATGCGCTCCAATAAATTCAAACATTCTAATTTCAATTTTAATTTGATTTTACATGTCTCGTTATATTTTTAACAGACAAAACAATGTATTAAAAAAACAATGTTCCATGATTATTTCTCTCGAAACATTCATTTTTATTTAATTATTTACTTTATAGTATAATATATTAAATTAGTAATTTTATTTTTTTTAATTTATATTTTTTTAAAATAAACCAGGTAGTTTTAAATAATTGAGTTTATTTTTAATAATGTTAAAGTTTATTTACTTTATAGTATAATATATAAAATTAGTAATATTTATTTTTTTTAATTTTATATTTTTTTAATAATAAACCAGGTAGTTTAAATAATTGAGTTTATTTTTAATAATGTTAAAGAATAATTGTTTATCCTTTTGAGGTTTAGGTTTAGGTTTGATAGATAAAAATTACAAAGTAAATTTTATTTTAATAACTCATAATTTTATTGATTGATATGTATGTATGAATAATATTAAAGTCAAATTTTATTTTAACCACTCATAATTTTATTGATTGATATGTATGTATGAATAATACTAAAGTCAAATTTTATTTTAACGACTCCTAATTTTATTGATTGATATGTATGTATGAATAATATTGAAGTCTTTATATATTTATTAAAAAAAAAAAAAATCACTATACAACATGATATTAGTTTTACAAAATTGTATGACACTGCAATACTTTTTGTTGCACCACAATTACTTATTTTTTACTAAGGTTTTTTTTTTCCAAAGAAAAAAATCAGTAACCTTTTATTAAAGAAATTAATGAAAAGTTACATTAGCAGATGCAATGAAGCATACAGAAAAAACTGCCACTTGGGCACGAGTGCTTACGCACCCTACGCAACGTTAGAAGACTAACGCGAACAATGAGAAAGAGAAGAGAAGGGAAGGAGAGAGAAAAGAGGGAAAAAAGCTTCAGCAAAACTGCTTCATGTTTTTCACCCCTTTTTCTTTTCAACCTTGCGCCACTCACCCAGAGTGGGCTCGATCGAAGCAATGACTAACTGAGTTGTTTCGTTCGGCGGCCCTGATTCTTTGTCTGAGTCTGATGAATCTGAGTGGTGTTGCCGTTTGTTGCCTCCCATTCTTTGTTCCACACTTGTCATCTCTGCTTTGTCTTGCTGGGACTCTGCCTGATTTGTATGTGGTTGTGGATCCTTGTTGACTGCTATATTTTCCTTCTGGTTTTCTATTTCAACTTCCTCTATGGTGGTATCATCCTCTTCTGCTTCTGTTTTTTCCTCTTCTGTTACCAAAGGGGCTTTCTTTTGTGCTGTTCTCCTCTTTAAGACTTCATCTAAATTCTGCCATCCTCTGGGCTTCCTTTGTTGTGGTTTGCTCTTGCTGGGACATGCTTTGAGCAAATGACCTGTTTGTTGACATCCCCTGCACCTGAAAGTTGTATTCTCATAGTCCAAAGGTTGTTTCCACTGAATATTGTTAAAATTCAGGATGATGCATTCAGGTAGTCCTTGGCTGAGATCTACCTCGACGCATATCCTAGCAAAAGTAAAAATTCCTTTTAAATGTCTATCTGTATCAATCTTTAACATTCTTCCAAGGGTATTCCCTATAGTTGATAAGGTCTTGAAGTGCCAAAAGTGTAATGGTAGATTATGCAATCTAACCCATACTGGCATCCTTGATACCACCATAGTATTTGCGTCAAACTCTGGAAACCATGGGGTGACAAATAATCTCGCACTGCCCCAGAACCATGGTCCTTCATTGAGAATTTTATCCTTTTCTTCTTCTTCAAGAAATATTACTATGAAGAAACCCTTCGAACAGAGGTGGATCTGGTAGTTTTTTGTCCAGACCGTGTGAATCCATTGATACAGAGCCTCAGTTTTACGCCAGAACCCGTTAAATCTACAAATAACAACTTTTTTTCCAGATCTGAAAAAATGCATTTTACCTCTGGAATATCCAGCGAGATGGAGGGGCTCTCTGGCATTTGATCCACAATATACTGCCCCGACGATATATTAACTGTTGCAGGTTCTTTCCCCTTTGGAGGATCTTTCCCTTTAGCTGCATCACGATAGGTGCCTGTAGGTTTTGATGTAGATCCCTTTGACCCACCTCGCAAACGGAGATTGAGGATGATTGTTGAGTCCTTTGCTACCCTGTAGTACTGAAGTGAGTAATGGTCTTGCATGCATACCCCGGAAAATATTAATATTTGAAAAGTAGCTGGGATTCCCAGTTTGTCCTGGATTTTTTTTTTAAGCTCCAGAACCCTCATGCTTCCCCAGATCTGCAGACATAAATGCATGCCTTCTGTTGATCTGATGAATATTTGTTGCGCTGCATAGAGAATAGGGTCTTCAAAGCACCGTGAAACCAAGCCCCTACTCCTTCCCCTTTCTGGATCCACAGCTTTTTCATTTATGATTTGCCCTGGGACCGCTAATCGAACCCACGGCGTACCAAAATGGGGCAACGAATTTGGTATACGCCTCACTCCTCCATAATCGCCGTCTGATTTTCCTTTGTTGTGCCATGCGTTCTCGGATCTTAGCAACCGAGACCTGTCAAAAATTGAGTGAGAAGGGGTTCTGTGGATCGATTCGTTGTGATCCTTTTCCGCCTCAGATCCGATCCAGGGCCCTAGGGGTGCGTCGAAGGCATGGAGTCCTGTGGCTTGCCGTCTTGCAAAACCGTAGCAAAGCAGGTCTGTAGAGTCCGCGGCGGCACTGAGAAACCCACCTGAAACCCTAGATCTGTGTTTCGCCGCCATCGCTCTTTGATTCCTGTTTTTCGATTTTTATTTTTTTTACTAAGTTTTATGCAAAATTTAGAAACTTTTAAATTCACTTAACATGTTTGTTAAGAAGTTAAGGCTGGAAAAGCCAACTATGATGACATTTTTGTTTAAAGAAATTAAACAATGTTAATTAAAGAAAAATGAATACAAAACAATTATAACAACTCCTTCAACAATTACAAATGGATGCCATCCCTTTCCCCAATAGGGGAAGGGAAAGGAGCAGTGGGGGCTACAAGAATTTTTCCTTGAGTTGGGTAGAGATACCAGTGGGAAGATTTTAACTATGGAAAACAGTCGAATGAGTGTGCGACTTGAGGCTGGACAGTAGTCCTGATGCCCAAGACACCTGAATGCTCTTAGTTCAAACTATTAGGAGTAGGAAGTGCTCGGTGGGGGACCGTGGACGTGATTACCAGGTCCATGGTTGGGTGGTGAGACCTTCCAGAAAGAATATTAATTGCATAGTGTTAAATAATTCAAAAACAGATAAGTACCAAAAAATATATTTATTATTGACAGTTGAAATGGTGTATAACTAGGAGTAAATGATTAAGTTTTTCTTCTATCTCTAAGCTAGGTACTGCTGATTATGAGTAACCTTTTTGTATATTCTGTTGTATCCATCATAGAAAATGATTGATTTCATATCTTTTCCTAGTTTTATATTATGAATGCAACTAAATTTTACAGAATTATAACTTTAAAAATCTAAGGAATACACTGTTGTATTATGGACATATGTAAGGATAGTAGAGATGTAATAATAATTTAGACTCTGTTAATTTTATATATCTATGAAATTGAAAACTAGATTTATCTGTCTAGAGTAGTACCGAATCACCAAAACCAGAATAATTACGACTTTCTTGATAGAGAAAGGCCCAACTCAAACTGAAAGTATAAATCCCTTCCGGTTGTAAAAACATGAATTCAGATTCAATTTATACCCTGATTCCTTATATACTTGAGATTTAGCCTACATTCGAGACTCATTACACATTCAAGAATTTTCTTTATTCACTAAAAGGTTATCTCCTATTAAAAAAAAAGAGCAAGAAAAATCTAATGCATAGACTCAAGAGCAATAACCATTATTAAGTATTCCACCATTCAGAACTCCCGCCATAAACTCGCTTTCATTCAATAAACATGACATTCTAAACTATGAATATATACACATATACGAAATCTGTGGAATCGATGGAGACTAGTTCCATACCCGGCTTGTCCACAGCAAAGGCTGAGACTTGGCGAGGTTTAACCATATAAATCCATACCAATGTTCAGATCAAACCCAGAAACATAGTAGTTGGGTCGGGCAGCATATGCCATAAGATAATACCATACATTTATTACAGTTCAAATTAATTTAAAATATTACAGTAAGGTTCATGCAGCCAAGCTGCGAATTAGAAATTACCACAAACAAATTACATATCAACATCCCTTTTAACAAGATAAGAATTCCGGGTTGCGGTGAGGGTTTGGCCATGCCGAGAGCTAGCAAACCCTCCCACCCTTCAACCTTAAACTCAATCTAGTCTTAGCAGTTTAAAAGCTAGTACCAAATCAATGCCGTCGATTTGTGAATTTAGACCAACCTGTAATCATAGTTGAGGACTTTCGATTAGTTCTGGTATAGTTCCTTTCCAAAGGAACATTGACTCCGGGAATAGGATCAGAGCGTTACCCGTAAAACCCATTAGCACCCATCAGAGGTTAGTCGTTTGGATTATTAACCCTGCATATAAACACTTAAAAATATTTGCTAACTATATCTATACCTGGAAGGAACTGTGCCATTGATGGAGCCTTCCAGACCTAATAACCCAGTAACAGAATGTAAAACCATAATATATCATAAGGCAACAGTGCTCGTATGAACTCAGTAGTAGGGAAAACTTAGGTTTCGTTACAGAAGGGTATCCTTGTTTGGCCATCGGGGCTGAGGGAAGAATCGAGACCACCCACCTGAGTAAGCCTATAAAATATTCTGTTATCAGTGATATTCGAAAGGAACGAGGGAGACAATGAAATAAAACAAGTACTACATTAGCTGGCCAGCTTACCTCTTTGCCAATAGTTCGTTCGAAGGTAGTAGCCATTAAGTCCTGAACCGTCGAATGGCACCTGATGACTGAGCTGATGCGAAAGCAGAATCCCCATATCCATTTTTCACTCACAACGCATTACAGAGTTGCAACCATTCTCGCCACCGACAAAGTGAAACAGAATAACGAGGTAAGGTTAGGGTTTACGAATGAAAAGGGCTATGTTTTCAATGCGCAAAGTACTTTGCACATGTCGTACTTGGCATTAACCCTCACACTCTTAGCATTAATTCGAACCCAAGTGATAGGCGGGAGAGTCATCGCCTCTATCGAGGAGAGGTCAGGTGGAATTCAACCAAAGCGACATGTAGGTAAGCCGCGCAGATGGATCCGTTTAATATCTAATCCCATACGTTTAATAAACTCAATCACAACTTGTTATCAATGATACAGTTAAGTTACAATTTTTTTTGTATTATATAGAGTGAGGTAGAAAGATTAACTATGGGTTCTTTAATGAAGATTTTTTTTAGTAGGATGCGTTACATACACCTTTTTAATTTAACTGCAATGCCCAACATGGTATTCATTATACAAATTTTGATGAAATTCAATTGATGTATGAGAACTAGTTCTAACTTTCATGGAGTTTTGTATTGACTGATTTAAGGTACTTGTGATGCAGGAGCATCCAGCTCCGAGGAGACAGAAGGTGGTTGACTGACTCATGGAGGGAACCAGGTTAACAGAACTTGTCATTCGTTTTAAATTCTCTTTATTATTTTGTTTTATTTCCTAGAAGGTCATCTAGAGACCATGGTAATTGAAAACTGTATCTTGTTTTTAAGTTTAGAAATTAGTTAACCATAAATTAGTCTTTAGTACAAGAAACTGTTACACAGTTAGGATAAATTCTGGTAAGCAGTTTAACTGAAAGTGGGAGCAATTACGCTACCCAGATGTAAAACAGAGAGAAAAGGACAAAAAAAAAAAAAACTCTCTCCTGGAATGAAAAAAAGGACAGATACATTTCCTCTAAAAAGAAACAAAACTGTATTGTTTAAAGAACCACTGTCACATAAATATATTGTTACTGTTTCCTGTAGTAACATTTACTGCAAGAGGGCTATAACAGGCATAGCTATAACAGGCATACTGTAAATTATTCGATTGATGTTATTTTGCTTAAGCAACCATTGTAGGTCTTGTACAACAAGCATGCGAATGTGAAACAAAATATTGAGCAAATACTGGAATTAGCAGACAGCAAAGAGAGGGCGCTGCTACGGGGAGCCATCCCACGCAGAGAAGAGCAGACTAACGACAACCGATATCACATTAAACCAGGTACAAGCATATCAAACTTAAATGTTTTCCATAAGATTTATAAATGCTGGATATACAGTCTACAAGAGATTCATTTAATGAAACCCTTATAAACAAAACGCACCATAAGTCTCTGAACCTAGAACGCTCATTAAGCTACTGTTCCTTTATCATTAAAGTCATTGTAAGAAACAAGAAAAGCGATTAAACAAACCCACGGAACCAAAGAAACAAGATGGACCAGGTCGATTACAGGTCAAAAATGGCAGTCATTATATATATAACGGTCCTCAGGAAAAAGGAAACAATTAATACAGTTCGTTTACAAACCAGAAGCGTGAGCAATAGATACAGAAAAACCCACAGAGTGCGGGCACATTTAGAGAACGGAGCCGAGCTCATTAAATACAGAAATCTACATTTTGTTTACAAAAGCTAGCAAACAGAGCCGAACTGATTTCATACACAAACCCTCAGATTGTTCACAAATTTAACAAGCAGGCCCGAGTTGGACAAGACCCTACCCGTTACACCAAGTTGGAAGGGTTTTGGGCTGCATCCATAACGCACAGGGAGCACGAGCCACGGCGGCCAACCGCCCAAGCAACATGCACAAACATATGGACATGGGTCAGCGTTTGAGACAAGAGAAACGATAAGAAATATCTGTAAACGAACATACGCAACCGCATTGGATTTTTACCTGAGTTTGAAGAGAGGCATTGCAAACGACCGACGCCACAACCTGAAGAGCATAGGAGTGGATCTGTTAGACTTTGAAAGAGGTGGAGAAGCAGGGTTTAACATAGAACCCTAACTTACCTTGTAACCCGGATTGAGACGGCACGACTCGCTGGAGTTCGCACCGAGAGAACCCTGCCATAATTACCGAGGTGAGTTAATAGAGTGAGAATAAACTTTGTTGCAGCAGAAAATAACCAGAGAAACAGTAAGTTAATCGAGTTACAGAGTGAAGTAGTAACAGCTAGGCACCCTCACAATCATACCAACGAGCAGAAAGGTCGGAGGCATCAGAAGAACCAGCGCCGGAGTGAGGAGCAGAGGCGCCAAGAACCCCTCGCAGAGCAGAACTAAGAATTTTGCACAGTGAGAATGAAAAGGCAAGTGGACTAGGGTTAGTGACAAAAGGCGGGAGTAAGTCAAGGCCTGAACCGGCAGATGTGCGTTGATAACTTGTACCACAGGTAAACCATCTGAAATATCTCGAAGCTGTACAACCCCAAGTTAATTCGCATTTACATTCGTACGGTGAACACAGTGTCGACAGGTGGAAGAAGGGCTGGGCCATCAAAAGTGGTATCAAAGCTGGTTTGTTGAGTAGGAGCAAATGGAGGTTGACAGAAGAGGAAGAGGAAGAGGAAGGGGAAGAGCGGTCCGGAGGATAGCAGAAGAGGGACTTCGTGAGGAGATTCGTGTTTTGCGTGAAAGATTGACAATGGTGGAAGCTAGGGGAAGGAGAGACCCAGCAGATGATAGTGATGAAGAAGTGGCTGAACCAGAAGACAAGTTTGAAGGGGCGACACTGGAACTTCGATTATTAAAGTCAGTTTTGCTGTCCAGTCATAAGCCAAGGCATGAGCTACCCACTTATGACGGAAGTTTGTCTGCAGATGTGTTACTAGATTGGTTGAGCGAAGTAAATAAATATTTTGAGTTTGAGGAAACCAGTGAAGACAAACAAGTGAAGTTCGCCGCCACCAAGCTGAAAGGACATGCGTCCTTGTGGTGGGACAGCTTTCAGGCGGAGAGGAAGAGGCTACACAAACAACCTATAAAGAAGTGGGCCAGAATGGAGGCAAAACTGAGGGAAAAGTTTCTGCCGAAAGATTATCAGATCATGTTGTACAGACAGGTGCAGAACTTGAAACAAAGAGGGATGACTGTTAAGGAATTTACAGGGGAATTTTATAAGTTGAATTTGCGAGCAGGGTATGTGGAAGATACCCCAGAAAAAACAACCAGATTTGTGAATGGTTTGAGGGGGGAGATACTGGATGAAATCGGTATCCTCTCACCCCAAACGTTGGATGAAGCTTACTAGTTTGCACTGAAGGCAGAGGAGAAAATTAACCGGAAGCAAAATGCCAGGAGAGGAGGTGGAACTGGCAGGGGGAAAGGTAAGGTTTTTGGTAGAGGTAGAGGTACAGGTTCAAATGAAGAAGGCAACAGTTCCAAGTCTGTTGGCACAACAGAGAAGGACACTAGCACTAGAGAAGGACGACCAGCTCAGCGAGGGCGAGGAATTGGTCGGGGCAGGGGAACTGTCCAATGCTATCGTTGCCATAAGTTAGGACACAAGTCATATGACTGTCCTGAAGGTGAACCTGTAGGTGGAAGAGGAGCTTATGTTGCTCAGCCAGAGGATGCTGAAGCAACACCTCAGGAAGCAGAAAACGCACCAGAGACAGGTGAAGCTTTGGTGTTGAATAAGGTGCTGTTAAAACCAGCAAAAGAGGTTGCAGAACTGGATCAGCGAAAGGCTTTGTTCCGAACTGTCTGCAAGGCACGGGGTAAGTGCTGTAAACTGATCATTGACAGTGGGAGTACCGACAACTTAGTGGCTGTGGAGATGGTAGAAAAGCTGGGATTAAAAAAATTGAAGCACCCTACTCCCTACAAAGTGTCATGGCTGCAGAAAGGACATCAGCTGTTAGTTGACGAACAATGTGAGGTAGAATTTCAGATTCGTAGGTACAAGGATAAGATCCTTTGCGATGTCATGCCAATGGATGTCCGTCACCTACTGTTGGGACGACCTTGGCAGTTTGATCGAAGTGCAGTTCATGACAGAAAAACTAATTGCTATAAGTTTATTAAAGATGGGATCAAGCACACGCTTGTACCCATCAAGGAGGAAAATACAGTAGAAACCAGTGGGGTGAAGGCATTGCTGATGGGCGGAAAGGAATTTGTAAAACAGCTTGAGGACAGCGAAATAAATTTTGCTGTCATAAGAAGACCAAAGGTAGTAGTACTACATACACAGATATCAAATTTGCCCGAAGAAGTTCAGAAGTTGCTGCAAGACTTTGGGGACATTGTGGTGGATGACCTTCCAGATGAATTACCACCAAGGAGAGGTATTAGTCACTGTATTGACTTTATACCAGGGGCAAGCCTGCCAAATAAAGCAGCTTATCGTATGAGTCCTAAAGACCATGAAGAAATCAGGAAACAGGTCCAGGATTTATTGGACAAAGGTTTGATTCGAGAAAGCATGAGCCCCTGTGCAGTACCAATCGTTTTGGCTCCATAGAAAGGAGGAGAATGGCGAATGTGCACAGATTCCAGAGCTATTAACAAAATTACTGTTAGGTACAGGTTTCCCTTACCGAGAATGGATGATATGATGGACTGTTTGAGTGGGGCGGATTATTTCTCGAAGATTGACTTGAAAAGTGGATATCACCAGATCCGAATTCGGGAAGGAGATGAGTGGAAGACAACTTTCAAGACGAACGAAGGCTTATATGAGTGGCTGGTGATGCCATTTGGGTTGAGCAATGCTCCCAGTACGTTCATGCGTTTGATGAATGAAGTGCTGAAGGAGTTTATTGGAAAATCTGTGATAGTTTACTTGAACGACATCTTGATTTTTAGCAAAACTAAGGAAGAAAATTTCAGGCATGTTCATAATGTGTTGAGGAAGTTGCAGCAGAATAAATTGCTGATCAATCTGAAAAAGTGTACTTTTTTTCAGCGGGATTTAATATATCTGGGCTTTGTAATTGCAGAAAATGAGTTGAAAATGGACCCAGAAAAGGTGGCAGCTATAGTTAGCTGGCCTTCACCAAGAAGTTTATTTGAAGTCCGCAGTTTTCACGGATTAGCAAGTTTCTATAGGAAATTCATCAGGAATTTCAGTGAGATCTGCGCACCTATGCTAGATACGATCAAGAAGACAAATCAGCCATTTCACTGGACTGAGGCAACGGAAAGAGGTTTCCAGACTTTGAAGAGGAAGATTACTGAAAGGCCGATATTGAGGCTGCCTGACTTTAACAAACCTTTTCAGGTTCGTTGTGATGCCAGTAATACAGCCATTGGGGCAGTATTAAGTCAGGAGGATAGACCAGTTGCATATTTCAGTGAAAAGCTGAACGAGAGTAGACAGAAATACTCAACCTATGACAAGGAATTCTATGCAATTGTTCAGGCGTTAAAACATTGGAGGCACTATCTGTTGGGTAATGAGTTTGTTCTGTTTACAGATAACTCTGCGTTATAGTACATTATGCAGCAACATAAATTGAACAATAAGCATGCAGCATGGGTGGAATATTTACAGAATTTTACGTTTGTACTGAAACATATCAGTGGGCAAGCGAACAAGGTGGCAGATGCGCTGAGTAGAAGGATACTACTCTTGCAGGAAGGTACGATGCAGGTTCTAGGCTTTGAACACCTGAAAGAGCTGTATCCAACGGATGTCGATTTTAAGGAAGCCTATGAGGCTTGTCAAAACCCTCTGTTAAGGAACAACAGTCTGTGGTTGGATTATAATTTACAGGAGGGATTGCTGTTTAAGGGCGGACAACTTTGTATTCCCCATTGCTCTATGCGAGAAAACATAATTCAGGAGAAACATAACGGGGGTTTGGCAGGACACTTCGGTGTAGATAAGACGGTAGCACAGGTACGACATTTTAATTTCTGGCCAAAATTACAGCGGGATGTACAAAGGTACGTGAGTAGGTGCAAGATTTGCCAACTGGCAAAGGGCCACAGTCAGAATACAGGTTTGTATTTACCATTACCCATTCCGAACCGACCATGGGACTCCGTCAGTTTAGATTTTGTTTTGGGTTTGCCTAAGACACAGCGGGGTTTCGATTCAGTAATGGTTGTGGTAGATCGATTTTCAAAGATGGCGCACTTTGTACCTTGCAGGAAGACCAGCGATGCTACTTATGTAGCACATCTGTTTTTCAATGAGATTGTTCGACTACATGGACTTCCAAGGTCCATCATCTACGACAGGGATGTGAAATTCACTGGTCATTTTTGGCGAACCATGTGGAAAAAGTTGAACACTCAGTTACAGTTCAATTCTGCTTATCACCCGCAGACCGATGGCCAAACGGAGGTTGTGAACCGGAGTTTGGGGAACTCATTTCGGAGCTTAACAGGTGAGAATTCCCGAACGTGGGACCGTGTACTAGCTCAGGCGGAATTTGCATACAACGACTCACCTAACCGCAGCACTGGTTACAGTCCGTTCCAGATTTTGTACGGCATGCATCCCCGAGGCGTGCATGAGTTACAGGATTTGGGGAAGCTTGAAAAACGAAGTGCTAATGGTGAAGATTTCGCTCAAGCAATGAGTAATCTACATGAGCAGGTCAAGCTGAAATTACAAGACAATAGTCACAAATATAAGCAACGGGCAGATACCAAGCGTCGGGAAGTGCAGTTCAACGTTGGGGACGAAGTCCTTGCGTATTTACGTAAGGAGCGTTTTCCAAAATGGGGGTACCACAAACTAAAGTTCAAGAAGATTGGTCCCTGTAAAGTTATTCGAAAATTTTCTGCGAACGCCTATGAGTTACAGTTGCCACCCGGGATTGGTATTTCTCCCATTTTTAATGTGGCAGATCTGTTTCCCTATGTCGCAGATTCGAAAGACAATGCAGCAGCAGAGCCACAGCGGGACACCAGTTGTGAGGAACATTCGTGGATGAGGTAGATGCCAATGGCACCACCCCTTGAGATCGAAGGGATTCTAGACACACAGGTAGCTAAGTGCACACGCAGGAAGGAATATCTGCGGTATTTGGTCAAGTGGAAGAACCGTCCGATAGAGGACAGTTCGTGGCTGAACGCAACGCAGATACAGAAGGCAGGCTATTCTGTCGACGACCTCATGGAACGGAGCCATGAATTTTTGCCACCCCGGGAGCCTGATGTCGGAGCATCCAGCTCCAAGGAGATAGAAGGTGGTTGACTGACTCATGGAGGGAACCAGGTTAACAGAACTTGTCATTCGTTTTAAATTCTCTTTATTATTTTGTTTTATTTCCTAGAAGGTCATTTAGAGACCATGGTAATTGAAAACTGTATCTTGTTTTTAAGTTTAGAAATTAGTTAACCATAAATTAGTCTTTAGTACAAGAAACTGTTACACAGTTAGGATAAATTCTGGTAAGCAGTTTAGCTGAGAGTGGGAGCAGTTACGCTACCCAGATGTAAACCAGAGAGCAAAGGACAAAAAAAAAAAGACTCTCTCTCCTGGAATGAAAAAAAGGACAGATACATTTCCTCTAAAAAGAAACAAAACCGTATTGTTTAAAGAACCACTGTCACATAAATATATTGTTACTGTTTCCTGTAGTAACATTTACTGCAAGAGGGCTATAACAGGCATACTGTAAATTATTCGATTGATGTTATTTTGCTTAAGCAACCATTGTAGGTCTTGTACAGCAAGCATGCGAATGTGAAACAAAATATTGAGCAAATACTGGAATTAACAGACAGCAAAGAGAAGGCGCTGCTACGGGGAGCCATCCCATGCAGAGAAGAGCAGACTAACGACAACCGATATCACATTAAACCAGGTACAAGCATATCAAAATTAAATGTTTTCCATAAGATTTATAAATGCTGGATATACAGTCTACAAGAGATTCATTTAATGAAACCCTTATAAACATAACGCACCATAAGTCTCTGAACCTAGAACGCTCATTAAGCTACTGTTCCTTTATCATTAAAGTCATTGTCAGAAACAAGAAAAGCGATTAAACAAACCCAGGGAACCACAGCAACAAGACGGACCAGGTCGATTACAGGTCAAAAACGACAGTCATTATATATATAACGGTCCTCAGGAAAAAGGAAACAATTAATATAGTTCGTTTACAAACCAGAAGCGTGAGCAATAGATACAGAAAAACCCACAGAGTGCGGGCACATTTAGCGAACGGAGCCGAGTTCATTAAATACAGAAATCTACAGATTGTTTACAAAAACTAGCAAACAGAGCCGAACTCATTTCATACACAAACCCTCAGATTGTTCACAAATTTAACAAGCAGGCCCGAGTTGGACAAGACCCTACCCGTTACACCAAGTTGGAAGGGGTTTTGGGCTGCATCCATAACGCACAGGGAACACGAGCCACGGCGGCCAACCGCCCAAGCAACCTGCACAAACATATGGACATGGGTCAGCGTTTGAGACAAGAGAAACGATAAGAAATATCTGTAAACGAACATAGGCAACCGCATTGGATTTTTACCTGAGTTTGAAGAGAGGCATTGCAAACGACCGACGCCACAACCTGAAGAGCAGAGGAGCGGATCTGTTAGACTCTGAAAGAGGTGGAGAAGCAGGGTTTAACATAGAACCCTAACTTACCTTGTAACCCGGATTGAGGCGGAACGACTCGCTGGAGTTCGAACCGAGATAACTCTGCCATAATTACCGAGGTGAGTTAACAGAGTGAGAATAAACTTTGTTGCAGCAGAAAATAACCAGAGAAACAGTAAGTTAATCGAGTTACAGAGTGAAGTAGTAACAGCTGGGCACCCTCACAATCATACCAACGAGCAGAGGAGCAGAAAGGTCGGAGGCACCAGAAGAACCAGCGCCGGAGTGAGGAGCAGAGGCGCCAAGAACCCCTCGCAGAGCAGAACTAAGAATTTTGCACAGTGAGAATGAAAAGGCAAGTGGACTAGGGTTAGTGACAAAAGGCGGGAGTAAGTCAAGGCCTGAACTGGCAGATTACGTTGATAACTTGTACCACAGGTAAACCATCCGAAATATCCCGAAGCTGTACAACCCCAAGTTAATTCGCATTTACATTCGTACGGTGAACACAGTGTCGACAGGTGGAAGAAGGGCTGGGCCATCAATAAGTATGTACTTGAATTTAAAATTTTCATTAAACATTGTGGGAGATGTTTTAGGATTTGACCTTTTATTAAGCACAAATGAAATTAAAAAATGAAATTCTAACCAAACATCCATCTAGTGCAGCTATGATATTAACTTTAAAACTAATGAGATCCTTAAAACTACATTTTATGTGAAAAGGAAGAGAAATTTATGAGTTATTATTTCACTAGGCATATTCTTGTTCCATTATATTAGAATGGCGATTGCATTAAACATTTTTCAAATCATAATGAACAATAATAAAGAAAGTGAAAGAAATAAAGTTAAGTAAACTTCCTTGATGATGTCATGATGATGACTCATCTTCACCTTTGTCATTAATAGGATTTCAAAGCTGCATTTTTCTAATAAAGGAAACAAAAACAAATTACTTAAAAAAAAACTAACATAGTTATTCTACTCTAAACTACTGAATGATCACAATACTAAGTCAAGTCAAATTTCCAATGCAACCCTATAAGGAACTTCAATCCTGGAAAGAAAAAGAAGTCCCTAATTAGTAAGAAGGATTGGAGTATTTCAAAAAGAAAGTTAAAAAATTCATACTTACCTCTATGACACAAAAGTATAAATAATTGGAGACAAGGACATGAAAAGGTTTTCTTGAACTATCACAATTATGATTAATGAAAATTTCAAGAGATCCCCATTCACTTACCTCATAATCTTCACTATGCTTAAGAGACGAACTATTAAGTATTATGTGATTGTCAAAATTTCCATTTTAGATGTTTGAAAAACCAAATTTTTTATGAACAAATTCATGATATGTATCTAATCCTTCTTGAAAATAAGGTATGATTTGATGATTAAGATTCAAAGTTTCTTCGTGAAGATGAATATCAATATCCATACCCTGTTCTATTTAGACATTAGAACCCTTAATATAATTTTTATTATATATGCATTATTTAACAATTGAATGTGAGGGCTGATTAAAGTAAGAAGAAGACAAAAATGGATCTTAATCTACAATCCAACCTTCTTCTACCATATCCCTAGTAGAAGTGTTTTGGAGAAAAAAATAAGTTTACTTGTTAGTAGAGTTATTCCTCAAATTTATTCTACCCTTTTGTACTTTTTTATGAAAACTTTGTAGAATATATGAATTAAAGGATCATTATCATTTGTTATACAATCTCATGTTCAAATTGGTGTACCAATATTATCTAATCTACCATATCCAATGAATTGGGGTCAAATGAAAGGATCTAACATAAATACAAATCATTGAGGTTGAAACTTAAAAAAGACATGAATGTTTTGGTTGCAATTATATATAAATATAAATCGATCCCTTCTCAATAGATCTTTAAATTTTCACATACTTTATGAAATCAAAGTCTCTAAGGCATCTTAAAAATTTATCCAAAAATTGAAACCAAGTGAAAAATATAATGGGAAAAAATTGATTTCAAAACCAATCTTAATTCGGACCTATGAAAGTGAAAGAAGAACAACCTTACATAAAAATATTAAATTATGTTGTAATATATCATGCTGATGCCATTTACCACCAAAACTTATCATATGTTTTAATGCTATATACTCCCCCCACCTCAAAAATGGAGTCTTTGAAAAGAGATGAATAGTTTGTAGGAAGGTCAGTATTGAAAAAAAGAAGGCATCCCACATATATTGATTTGGGAAAGAGCCATTGTTTAGATCTAAGAATTAGGAATGTGACTCTAAATAGGTTAGCTTGTCCTCTAACCTACCTTGGAGTACTTTTTGTGATGATACAAAAGGAGGAAATTATAGATTTGGAAAAATTATAGGTTGAGGCATAAATGATAATCACTTAACTTACTTTGGGCCCTCCTTCTAACACTATTTTTTGATGGGAATAAATGACCACTTGTCAAGAGGAGGAGACAACCTAGCAAGCCATTTGGAGTAGTTATTTTTGATGGGTTTTATGGCTCCATTAGATAGATATATCTTCCTCTTATGAGAAAGAAATTGTTAAATGCAAATGGTTCTGAGACATAAATGCAACGTAGATCTAAATGGTGAAAAAGTTTGTCTATATCAAAATGAAATATAAGGAATGGTTTTGATAACTATTTCTTGATGAAACGAAAGAATTCCTAACTATTGTATTGAAACTAAAATAATCTAGGAATATATTAACAAGCATGTCTAATGCTTAAATAAAGATGAGATCGTTAATAGTTTAAATACATTCAAATTAGAACAATATACAAGTGCATCATCATTTCAAGAAAACACGACAAGACATTCTCTTACTTTTCCTCGATATTGATTAAGCGCTAGATCATATTTGCAATATCTGCAATCATTTAACATAGTCAAATTAATACTTTAGCTACAAACATTCACAAAATATTAATTTGATTACTATTAAAATTACAAATGTATAAAAACATCTTACATATACAACTTGAACATGTAAAAAATGATTACAATAAGAATAAAATAATAATTACAATTACACGTAGAACCTTTGTTTCTCCTCCCTCAAAAAAGTAAATCAACAAAAAAAAAAAAAAATAATTTCTCTATTTTACTAGAATTTTCCACTACAAAAAATTACTAAACTTCCCTATTTTACATAATTGCAACTTATCAATTGATCGATCCATCCTCCTTGCTTATTTATATGAATTGAACTTTGATGTGCTTAAAACTATTATCTAAAAACTAAGAAAGAACCATATTTTTATAATAAATTTGACAAACTTGTTGACAAATAAATAAATATATATATATGATTACAAAATCTGATTCCGTGGTTACTATAAATCTAAGAAGTAAAAAGAAACTAAATGAAAAACAATGATTTCACTCCCAATATTCCGCAGGGATTCTTCCTTGTTTGCCTAAACCCAATGGTGCAAAATTTGATGACACTTTAACTTTGTTTTGACTTTTGGTCTCAACATTATCATATCCTTGCAATTTAAATAAGTGGATTTTATGATATAAAATATAATACAATATATACCTATGGGTTTTGATTTTTGTGATTTCATTCGCCTTGTTATTTATACGTTCAATTCTAGAGTGCT
The DNA here is from genome assembly GCA_000404065.3 of Pinus taeda. Classification (NCBI taxonomy): domain Eukaryota; kingdom Viridiplantae; phylum Streptophyta; class Pinopsida; order Pinales; family Pinaceae; genus Pinus; species Pinus taeda. The sequence continues at coordinate 273,061 of APFE030271586.1, forward strand.
TCGTGCGTTAGATATGAATATGTACATTATAAAATACTTTTGATATTTATAATATAGTGGTTCTGATTTAATAGAATATGTAATAGGTATATTTTAATAACATTATAATATATGTTATGTATTTTGTTTTCTTTGTTTTTTTTAATTTGTGTTTAATACATATAAAGTTTATAATAAAGTGGATTAATATATACAATTTGAGTATTTATTGATATTTATTAATATGCAAGGTTGATATAGATTATAATTTTTATGTGTATTTTGATTATATATATTCAAGTTTTGATAAAGGTGAATTTCGTGAAGAAAATAATTCAAATAGATGTAACTTTTGAAATTAAGAGTCGAAACTAAGTGAATCATGAATTATTGGAGAGCTTTCGAAGAAGTGAAAGGAAAAAATATGTTCGAATTGATGTGCAATAACCATTCAAGATTAAGCAATTGAAGCAACAACTTCAAGGATCGGAGCAAAAGATGTGCCAGGACATGATGTTGTGAGGAAGTAAAATCCTCTCTATAGGATGTACCACGTGAAATGAGTTCTATTATGTGTTATTGGTTGCAATCTTTGGATACCTTAACCATTATCTAGATCTTATCAAATTTTAATGCAAGTGTTAAGCCATAAATTGATCAATTAGATCCATATAATGATTTAAATATATCCAATGAGCATGGAGCAATAGGAAAGAAAGAGATTCCATATGGGGAAAATGCATGACGAAAACATTCCTTTCATGATACATAATCCCATAAACAACGAAAGGGATTTCACCAAATTAGATGACAAATAAATCATGCTAAACCCTGAAAGATCCAGAAGCATAAAAGCCAAAAAACAAAGATAAGTGAAAACATCAAACAATCAAGTTCAATTTAAAGGGGGGATTTTCCAAAATTTCTAGTGGGGGACCATTCATTTCTGTTAGAATGTAGGGGAGTTGTTGGTGGAACAACAAATGGAAACTCACTGGGGGAAGCAATCATCTCTAGTTAGATGTCCCAAAATCTATAAATGTCAAGGAATAGAGGTTAGACATTCCAAAATATTAAACCTCAATTAACCTGAGAGGATCCTCCCCGATTTATATGGTTTAGATTAAGGACTTCCCAAGATCCCCAAATCATTTCCATCATTATTCATAAAATATGAACCCAATATCATTTATTTCATTATGTATAATATGAAAATAGTAAAATTTATTATAATATTAAATTAACTTCAATACCACTTGCATGGCCACTACTGCCAGCAAGTGTCTATAGCCTCAACAAGGGTGTCTTTTAACCCAAACAAACACTTTTATCCCATCTATTAGTTATACATTCATAGTTTCAATATCCATTTACTTTTTTTCTTAAAATTTTTCTTAGGAATCAACTGATGGTCATTTCCCTCACTTAGTAACCAACCAACAACAATTCCATTCACAGGAACCAACAAAAGTGATCAAGATGGCTCATGATAAGACCACTTATATTTTAATATTGTGACCAAAACCCATTACTAGTTTAGTGACCAGTAGCGGTAATGTCACTTTGTTAAAACACACGATCCTAATAGGTCATCTTGTGATGAGACCTCATATCCTTTAGTTAAATTATTTGCTAAGATTTAAATGTGATTGTTATTAATCTTCAAGAGTTTTCTTGATAGATAGGGAAGCAAATTTGACAGGCTAATTAAGAGCAAAGGATGGCGTGAAAAGTCATATGTTACTAATATTTATTGATTAGCCTCGCTTTCCCAAAGAAATCATGATCTTAAAAGTACACTATCTTGTAAGATATTTTTTTGTTGTCTTTTGTCATTAAATAATGATGAAAAAATTTAGATGGACATTTGAGCATAGTCCATAACCAATTTTGAAAATTAGTGACTAATTCATCAAAGGATTTGAGTTTCAACATAATAAGGATGTCTCTTAAAAATAATTCCTTCAAGGTAATATTTTAGTTTTATATAGTAGAGCATATGTTATTTTCCCAATGAGTACGCTACGAAAATCCCAAAAATGACGAAAGTGACCCTTATTCAAACTAAGGAACAAGAGTAGGAGAACCTACAAATTCCAAAGAAAAGAAAAACAAAATCATCCATGAATAAAGAAACATCTCACAATGTAACCATAATATCACAATCCGAGAATGATAAGGATCAAATTGTAGGAATAAGATTTTTGAAAATTTACATATTTTAAACCTTAAATATTTTAGTGATATAAGTATGTACTTAAATTTAAAAGTTTCATTAAACATTGTCCGAGATGTTTCATGATTTGGCCTTGTTTAATGCACAAAAGAAATTGTAAAACAAAATTCCAACTAAACATAAATCTAAAGTAAATGTACAACTAATGAGAGCCTTAAAAACTACATTTTATGTGAAAAGAAAAAGAATTTTATGATCTATTATTGTTTCATAATATTATAATGGGGATTGAATTAAACATTCCTAAAAGGATAATGACAAGAATATAGAAATCGAAAGAAATAAATTTAAGTAAACTTCCCAAATAATGTTGTGATGATGGCTCATCTTTAGCTTTGTCATCGGTAGGGTTTCATAGTTGCATTATTCAAATAAATGAAAGAAAAACAATCTTTAAGTAACAAAAATAACATATTTATCCTACTATAAACTACTAAATGGTCACCGTACTAAGCGAAGTTAGATTTCCAATGCAACCACTGAAGTAACTCTAATCCCGCAAAGACAAAGAAGTCCCCAATTAGTATGAAGGATTGGAGTGTTTCTAAATGAAAAATAAACAAGTCATAATTACCTCTATGATCTTCATTTGAAAGCAAAGTAAGTATAAACTTACCATTTTCCCTGAAAATTTTTTAGATATGAATCGCCAGGCAAATCTGTAACCCTATCATAAAACATAGAATGGAAATTGTAAAATTGTTGCATCATATTTATAAATGAAAATATATCATATGAAGATACATTAGAGAAATTAAATCATTGGTTTGATCCTTCCAATTGATTAAATCAATTGGTTCACAATGTGATGATGAGGCATGACAAATATATTTAACCAATGGATGATTAAGAAATGTGGGATGTTCAAATTCAACAAGGGTGTATGGTCTTTTTCAGAATTCAATGGAATGAAGACATCTTGTAACATACATATTTTCCTTGTAAACAATTGAAGCGAAGAAGGATCATGTTGTATTTCATAAAACATCATGTTTAACAGTTACATCACCCATACTTATGATATCAAAAGAATAATATTATGATGGCACCATGTGAGGTAAACTAGATAAAGGGTAATGCATATCAAGAACTAAGAAAATATAAGGATATAAAACGTAAAAGGAATTGGAGACAAAGACATGAAAAGGTTCTATTGAACTATCAAAGTTATGATCAATGACAATTTCAAGAGATCCCTCTCCACTTACCTCATTATCTTCATTATGCTTAAGTGATGAACTATCAAGTATTATATAATCATCAAAATTTTCCTTTTGTATGTGTGACAAATCAAATGTTTCATGAAAAACGTCACAATATGTATCTAATCATTCTTGAAAATAAGGTATGATTTGACGATTAAGATTCAAAGTTCTTCTTGATGATGAGTATCAATATCCCTAACCTGCTCTATTAAGGCATTGGAACCCTTAAGACCATTTTCATTATTTATGTTTTCTTTAATAATTGAATGTGACATTTGATTGGAGTAAGAAGAAGAAAAAGATATATCTTGATCTCCAATCAAATGATCTTCTACTATATCCATAGTACAGTGTTGTTCGAAAGAAAAACTAGCTTTTTTTTTCAATATAGTTATGCTCAATTGATTCTACCCCTTGTACTTTTTTAATGCAAATTTTAGAATCTATAAATAAAGATTTATCTCATTTTGTAAATAAGATTCATGTTGCAATTTGGTGTTATGATATTATCTAATATGTACCATATGCATTTTAGGTTTTAGATTTTTGTGGTTACTTTATGTTGAGCTAGATTTCGGAATATCCACAGTAGTGATCATGTTTTATCGACGTTTCGAATCACAAAGGGGATCCATCATCAAGAATTTATGCAATTGAATTTGGGTCAATGAAAGGGGAAAAATATTTTGATGTAAGATATAATATAAAAGACAAATCATTTGTATTAAACATGAAAAGGACCTGATTGATTTTGGTTGAAATTGTTTCTAAAGATAAATCATCCTTTCTTAGTAGAACATTTAATTCTTCACATACTTTATCAAAGTCATGTCTCATAGGTATCTAAAAATTCATCCACAAATTGAAACAATGTGAAAATAACATCGGGTGGAAATGATTTGAACCAATATTTAATTCGATCTCTGAAAGTGAAAGTGAACAACATGCAGAAAACATCCAAATTAGTAATATCATACATGATGCATTTACACCAAAACTTATCAAGATGTTTCTATACAAATTTCCACTGTATATCACTTGATAATGCAATAGACTAAAGCAAAATACTTGATCTACTTCTACAACCAATTTAGCGGAAGCTTAATCGAACATGAGCAACATCAATAAGAACAGATATAACTTATAGGAATGAATCAATCACACATAACACAGAAGAAATATCTAGGGGAAAGAACCAGCCTAAAACCCGATCTCTGTATTATCATACAAGTGGAAATATAACCAGTATTACAAAAGTATTCAGCTCAAAAGCTATTCGTCTCTCTCTACGATACCTTTGCTGCTCATAGATAGTCAAAGGCCTCTATCCAACCTCTGGTCTGCCCTCCAAGATTCCAATTTATTTGCACAATTTTGATTGGGGTCCAGTGCAGCCACTTATGTGAATTGGCCTCTTCACACACTCACTAACCTCTGATCCAACTACGCAGTCTTGAAGGAGATAAATCCTTCTCATGGATGAGCTTCCTTATAGGAAAAACATTCATCCAACTGATATTACACTATCCCTTCTGTGATCTCGACTGGGTCTCTATCTGAACTGACATGCATGAGTTATTCATGAGAGAATATTTAGTTATCTAAAGAAAAGTAGTTATATGCTAGCATGCATTAACTAACTAAGCTTACTTAATTTAAACAAGCTGTTTACATCAAATATAATTGGACTTAACTCAGTTAATTGAGCCAACTAATTACTACTCAATATAGAACTCATCCTTATCTCTTTAACTGATGGATAGATTCCTCAGTTAATAGAGAAACTCTTGCATTTCCTCATATAGACTTCATGTTTGAATTTTCTCAACTAATTAACTCATGGTCAATTAATTAATTTATTTTCAAATAGATGTTAAGTTCAAATCCGAATTTTACTTCCTATTTTTATTCGAGGGACTGAATAAAATAGGAATCCATCCTGAACTGCTAAAAACAGAATGCTATTTTTAGCGCTTCCATTTTTCATCCCTTGTTGCCTAATCCACCACTGGTACCCAAACTGCTATTTTTAGCAGTGCTATTTTTAGCACTTCTATTTTTAGCATTTATTGTTGCCATTTTCAACACTCCCTCTTAGCAAAAAAGGCTTCAACTTGAACCCAATCCTGTACCTTTAGAATGTTCTCCATGCAACACTCCTACCAAGTGTGGTTGCCCCAACAACTCTAGAAACAAAAAAAACTCCCAACTGACCTCTCTATTGGGCTAGATACACACTCTGATGCTGAAGCTCCATCTGTCACTGACAAGTGCTCCCTCTTTGACCTCTGCATTGCTCCAACACTCCATGCATCTCGCACTGTTGCACACCTCTTTGTGCCATCCTACGCTGGTTCAACACTCCTGTGCCCCTCTCATTGCTGTAGCATGCTAGCTCTACACAGTCCTGGGACTCCTGCACTATATCTCTCTCTGTCGCTCCATCTGAATCTATCTCTACCCAATTAGTCAGTCCTACTACTCCTCGTCGGGGCTACTGTAGCAAAGTCAAATCAAATAGGTTAGGTACCTCAAGGATCCTACCCCTCCTCCTTAAGATGATCACTCCACATCGCCCCACCTCCTACCTGGAGGTATGGCTGCATGTCATCCCTTTGCCCACCTGGCTCGAAGTTTCCCCCTATTGGAGGTCTCTGCATGAGTAGATGTCTCTACTAATATCCTCTCATCTTCTCTAGTTGTGGCTTCTCCACAACCTCCTAAAGCTGCTTCACCAATCGTGGTTCCTCCACAATCGTCTGAACCTTCTTCTGGCATTGTATGTTGAGAGATAATGTACTCTCCCTCTCAACCACCAAGTCTCCATTATTTGCCTTGCTCCTCAAGGCTTTGCATGCATCTTAAACCTCAAGAGCATATAGGTTCTTCACTCCTGAACTAATCTGCTTCACTTGTATAGTGATGATGTGTCTAAGGAAAAACTTCCCTTACTGAAGACTACATCATAGCTTCTGTCTTCCAGCATTGCGATTGACACCATGTTTCTCTTTAGTCCCGGTACATACTTGACATTGGTCAAGGTAAGGCAAGCTCCATGCTCCCTATAAAAAATAATTGTGCCTACACCTGAGACACTATACTTTTCATCATTACCCATTGCTATGAGTATCTGGAGATATTTCTCCTCCAAAGTACTGAACAAACTCTTGTCATCGATCGTGTGGAAAGAAGCTCCACTATCAAGAAACCAACCACTTCCCACCATGGATGAAACCATACATGCGAAGAGTGTGAAATCCAACTCGAACTGTGAGGCGAGTGCCTCACCTTTTGATCCTTCCATGGATCCCTTCTTGGATTTCCTCGGGGGATAATTTGTAGCAAAATGGCCCACCTCATGACAACGAAAGCATCACACTTTCGATTTGTCAAGCTTCTTCCCACCATGGGAAGAAGTGGATTCAGAATGAGAAAGATTCTCCTCCCCTTCTTTGCCTTACTCGGTAAGGCACAATTTTCTTCATCCTCCATGGATGAAGAACCATCTCTAGTGATTCTTCTTATCTCCTCCTGCATCAAATCTGACCAAAGTCATGCTGAATCTAGCAGTTTCTCTCTTCCATTAACCGAGTCTTGGTAGCTATGCCAGCTCTTAAGAAGACCGATGAGTGCAAGACTCACTATGTCATCATCAGTTGTCGCTATCCCTACACTTCCAAGTTCATCCCCGCATGTGGTAAGCTTGTTCAAATACATAGAGATCATGTCACCCTTTTCACACTTGATCTTTCAAAGCTTGTCTTTCAATGCCAGCTTCCTCTGATCACTGCTATTCTGATATAGATCTTTCAGTGTTTTCCACATTGAAAACGATGTCTCCTTCCAATGGATACTCAAGACTCTATGATCTCGAACTCCCTCTCCTTGCTCTAGCCCCACATGTCTTCCATTCAACCAATTCAGTAGCACCAATCAACTTGGGGACTTCTTTATCAGTGAAGTCCTTTAGACTGTTATCCTCTAGTATTGCTTCCATGCGATCCTTCGAGGCTATATAATTTGAACTGCCATTAAGGGAATATTCGAGTCTCGATTTCTATATTCAGGAATCACAAACTTCAACTTATCCCTTATTGTATACTATTCTTCCTTGATCACCTGTGCTCTAACACCATGTAGAAATTTCCACTGTAGATCACCTGATAATGCAATAGACTAAAGCAAAATACTTGATCTACTTCTACAACCAATCTAGCGGAAGCTTAATCGAACATAAGCGACATCAATAAGAACACATATAACCGATAAGAAGGATTCAATCACACATAACATAGAAGAAATATCCAGGGGAAAGCAACAGCCTAAAACCCCATCTCTATATTATCTTACAAGTGGAAATATAACCAGTATTACAAAAAGAATCAGCTCAAAAGCTATCCTACTCTCTCTGCAATACCTCTGCTACTCATAGATAGTTAAAGGCCTCTATCCAACCTCTGGTGTGCCATTCAAGCCTCCTATTTCTTTGCACAATTTTGATTGGGGTCTAGTGCAGCCACTTGTGTGAATTGGGCTCTTCACACACTCACTAACCTCTGATCCAACTATGCGGTTCTGAAGGAGATAAATCCTTCTCATGGATGAGCTTCCTTTATAGGAAAAACATTCATCCAATAGATAGTACATTGTCCATTCTCTAGTCTCAAATGGGTCTCTATTTGAATTGACATGCAAGAGTTATTCATGAGAGAATATTTAGTTATGTGAAGAACAATAGTTATATGCTAGCATGCCTTAACTAACTGAACTTAATTTAAACAGACCGTTTAAATCAAATATAACTAGACTTGACTCAGTTAACTGAGCCAACTAATTACTACTCAATATAGAACTCATCCTTATCTCTTTAACTGATGGATAAATTCCTCAATTCATAGAGAAATTGTTGCATATCCTCACATAGACTTCATGTTTGAATTTTCTCAACTAATTAACTCATGGTGAATTAACTAATTTATTTTCAAACAGCTTTTAAGTTCAAATTCGAATTTTACTTCCTATTTTTAGTCCAGGGATTAACTAAAATAGGAATCCATCCTGAACTACTAAAAATAGAATACTGTTTTTAGCACTTCCATTTTTCATTCCCTATTTCCCAATCCAGCGTTGGTACCCAAACTTCTTATTTTAGCAGTGCTATTTTTACATTTCTTTTTACCATTTTCAACGCTCCCTCTCAACAAGAAAGGCTTCAACTCGAACCCAATCATGTACCTTTGGAATGTTCTGCATGCAACACTCATACCAAGTGTGGTTGCTCCAACAACTCTAGAAACAAAAAAAACTCCCAACTAACCTCTCTGTTTGGCTACAAACATACTTTGATGTTGAAGCTCCATCTGTCGCTGACAAGTGCTCCCCCTCTGACCTCTGAGTTGTTGCAACACTCCATGCATCTCACACGGTTTCACATCTCTCTGTTTCATCCCGCACTGGCGCAACACTCCTCTGCCTCTCGCATTGCTACAACATGCTATCTCTACATAGTCCTGGGACTCCTACACTGTAGCTCTCTCTGCTGCTCCATCCGCATCTGTCTCTATCCAATCAGTCAATCCTACTACTCCTCGTCAAGACTCCCATAGCAAAGTTGAATCAAAGAGGTTGGGTACCTCAAGGATCCTGCCCCTCCTCCTTGGGACGATCACTCCACATCGCTCCACCTCCTACCTGGAGGTATGGCTGCATGTTGATCCCTCTGCCCTCCTGGCTTGAAGTTTCCCCCTGCTAAAGGTCTCTACTTCAGTAGATGTCTCTACTAGATCTCCTTTCATATTCTCTAGTTGTGGCTGCTCCACAACCTCCTGAAGCTGCTTCACCAATCGTGGCTCCTCCACAATCGTCTGAGACTTCTTCTGGTGTTGCATGTTCAGGGGTAATGTACTCTCCCTCTCAACCAATAAGTCTCCATTAGTTTCCTTGCTCCTGAAGACTATGTGTGCATCTTGAACCTCAAAAGCATACAGGTTCTTGACCCGTGAGTCGATCTACTTCACTTATCTAGTGATGATGTGTCTAAGGAAAACCTTTCCCTTGGTGAAGACTACATCATATCCTCTGTCTTCTAGCATCGTGATCGACAACAAGGTTCTCTTCAGTCCCGGTACATACTTGACATTGGTCAAGGTAAGACGAGCTCCATGCTCCCTCTAAAAAATAATCATTCCTACGCCTAAGACACTATACTTATCATCATTACCCATTGCTATGAGTATTTGGAGATCTTTCTCCTCCAAAGTAATAAAAAAACTCTTATCGTCGGTCATCTGGAAAGAAGCTCCACTATCAAGAAACCAACCACTTCCCACCATGGATGAAACCATGCATGTGAACAGTGTGAAATCCAACTCGAACTGTGAGGCCAGTGCCTCACCTTCTGATCCTTCCACAGATCCCTTCTTAGATTTCCTCAGGGGACAATTTGTAGCAAAATGGCCCACCTCATGACAATGAAGGCATCGCACTTTTGATTTGTCAAGCTTCTTCCCACCATGGGAAGAACTGGATTCAGAATGAGAAACCTTCTCCTTCCCCTTCTTCACCTTACTTGCTAAGGCATAGTTTTCTTCATCCTCCATGGATGAAGAACCATCTCTGGTGCTTCTTCTTATCTCTTCCTGCATCAAATACGACCAAATTTGTTCCCATTCTGGCAGTTTCTCTCTTCCATTAACTAAGTCCTGGTAGTTATGCCAGCTCTTAGGAAGACCGAGGAGTGCAAGACTCACCATGTCATCATCAGCTGTCGTGATCCCTACACTTCCAAGCTCATCCCCACATGTGGTGAGCTTCTTTAGATACGTAGAGATCATGTCGCCCTTTTCACACTTGATCTTTCGAAGCTTACCTTTTAGTGTTAGCTTCCTCTGATCACTGCTATTCTGGTATAGATCTTTCAATGTTTTCCACATTGAAAACGGTCTCTCCTTACCATGGAGACTCGAGACTATGTGATCTCGAACTCCCTCTAGAAGGATTCTCCTTGCTCTAGCCACATATTTCTTCCATTCAGCCAATTCAGCAGCACCAGTCAGCTTGGGGACTTCTTGATCAATGAAGTCCTTTAGACCGTTATCCTCTAGTATTGCTTCCATGCAATCCTTCCAAGCTATATAATTTGAACTGCCATCAAGGGCATATTCAAGTCTCAAACCATTAAATGCCATAGGTGAAATAGAGATGTGCTAAGAACTTGATTTCTATATTTAGGAATCACAAACTTCAACTTCTCCCTTATTTTATGTTTTTCTTCCTTGATCACCTAATAATGCAATAGACTAAAGCAAAATACTTGATCTACTTCTACAACCAATTTAGCTGAAGCTTAACTGAACATGAGTAACATCAATAAGAACACATATAACTGATAAGAAGGAATCAATCACACATAACACAGAAGAAATATCCAAGGGAAAGAACTAGCCTAAAACTCCATCTCTATATTATCATACAAGTGGAAATATTACTAGTATTACAAAAAGAATCAGCTCAAAAGCTATCTTGCTTTCCTCTGCAATACCTTTGCTACTCATAGATAGTCAAAGGCCTCTATCCAACCTCTGATCTGCCCTCCAAGCCTCCTATTTCTTGTGCAATTTTGATTGAGGTCTAGTGCAACCACTTGTGTGAATTGGCCTCTTCACATACTCACTAACCTTTGATCCAACTACCCAGTCTTGAAGGAGATAAATCCTTCTCATGGATGAGCTTCCCTTATAGGAAAAACATTCATCCAACTAATAGTACACTGTCCCTTTTCTGATCTCAACTGGGTCTCTATCTGAACTGACATGCATGAGTTATTCATGAGACAATATTCAGTTATCTGAGGAACAACACTTATATGCTACCTTGCATTAACTAACATAACTTACTTAATTTAAACAAACTGTTTAAATCATATATAACTGGACTTGACTCAGTTAACTGAGCCAACTAATTACTACTCAATATAGAACTCATCCTTATCCCTTTAACTGATGGATAAATTCCTCAATTAATAGAGAAACTGTTGCATGTCCTCACATAGACTTCATGTTTGAATTTTCTCAACTAATTAACTCATGGTGAATTAATTAATTTATTTTCAAAGAGTTGTTAAGTTAAAATTCAAATTTACTTCCTATGTTTTGTCCAGGGATTGACTAAAATAGAAATCCATCTTGAACTGCTAAAAATAGAATTCTATTTTTAGCACTTCCATTTTTCATTCCCTGTTGCCCAATCCAACACTGGTACCCAAATTGCTATTTCCAGTAGTGCTATTTTTAGCACTTCTATTTTTAGCATTTCTTGTTGCCATTTTCAACAGTTTCAATGCAAATATACCCCCTTCACCATCAAACTAGAGTTTTGACAAGATATGAATTGTCTTACGAGGAATGTCGTGTAATGAAAACTTGAAGGCATCTTCACATATAATGATCTGTCAAGGAGCCATTGTTCATATGTAAGAATGAATAATGTGACTTTTATTAGGTTAGCGTGTCGTCCAACATAACTTGTGTTGCAAATTAGATTACCATTAACGGGGAGGTGAATCAGTAGTAATGGCCTTTATATTAATTTAGAACTTCTTTTTCCAAAAATAAATTAGCCACACACATGCACAACATTAGCTGAAGTTAAATATGAAAGAAACATAAGATCAACACATAGTAATCATGAAAGACATAAACAAAAGCATGCACACATGAAGACACAAGTATTTATGGTGGAAACCCTTTCGGGCGAAAACCACCCTGATGTTGCTATGCTATAATTTTTTGATTAATATGTTGAATTTTTTTTACATGGATTATCTTGCCCCCAGAAGCGAGAAGACTTGGATTCCTTCACAATATGTTGGCTCCTATTAGCAAGGAAGTTTTTTTCTCTCACAAATTTATGATAATCTATCTGTTAGAAGCCACCACGATCAATGATACTCTTCTAACTCCCATTGGAATATCCAACTCCTCGATGGAGAAATATGTTTCTTATGTTGAATATGTTGGATCATTGTCTACTATGAAGCCTCCACACCTTCATTTCCTCCTTGTGAAGCACATTTCATACTTTTTCGAACAATGTTCTCAATCTTTTCAACATGAGAAAGCCAACAACAACATTGTTCTGCATAAAATTTGAATCAAAAAATCGAATCCGAAGGGGGATACGTCTTATTTTTTCTGAAACATTGCTACCTGTAATCTCAAATGCAACAATAATGAAAACATACAACTACACAATCCTTCTCATCTTTTCTATAACATGTTACGAACTCTATCTCAGCCATGGTGCTCTAATCTAATATATTCTACCTCTAATTTGCCTTTATAACAACCTCTACAACCATTAGCACTGGTTGTAGAATGAAATCTTCCTTTTCAGTCATTAAAATAGTGCTCTTCATGCACTTCACTGATTTATAATCTATGCCATTGAATTGTGTGTATGCACCTCTAGCTCTCCTACTTTTGCAATGACTTATATTCACCCTACTCAATATTTTAAACTCATAATGGTTGATTTGGTCCTTTATTTAACCAATTTTTGATACCATCTCCACTACTCAAGCCATCAATGAATTCACACCTGAATGAGGTTTCTAGCCATTATTGTGGGCTATTACCTTAGTTACAACCACTGGAAATCAAAAGAGTGCACGAGTAATGAGGAAAAAACTTACCTACAGGAAGTAACACGGGGACTTCCTTTAGGAAGAGAGTCATTAGGATGGGTAACACTTTTTGAATGAAGTAAACATGAGTTACTAATGTTGGCAATTCATTTCTAACCTATGTTACCTATTCTTCATCTCCAAAACTAAGTCAACTTAGCTCCAACTCCTCCTAAACCTAATTCTCTATGCCTGTAACCATCTCCCAATTATGTAGAATCATTACAGCACCATATCAAGCTCATTTCAAGGCTATATATCACCATGAAAATACCTGTACACCTCACTGAATGATTAGTATGTCAAACTGGTTGACATCATACGAATAAGTTTTTGATCTTCCTAAGACACCTGAATATCTTCACCATATCACTGACAAGCCATGCAAGTGATCACACCGGCCAAAAACCATCCACACACTCATCTATCATAAGACATCCCATCAAACATGAATTAAAAGTCTCCAACCACTATTAACTAGTAGAAGTAGCTCCAAAACCTGTACCAATCAAACATGTGCATGAACAAACATTTGCAACGCATACTACTAGGTTGACATCAATGCCAAAAAACAACACAACGCCAAAACCATCAGGTTGGCATAAATTTCAACCAACAACTGAGCCATATTCCCAACACCTTGTAGTATGTTTTCTGATGACAGAAAAAGGAGGAATGTATATAACTAGAAATATTAGAGGATGAGGGATAAATGATAATAACTTAACTTACCTTAAGACCTCATTTTAGTTCCATTTGTTGATGGGCATAAATGACCACTTATCAACTAAAGGAGACAACCCAAACCATGATTATTTAATAACCAAAGCCATTTTGAGTAGTTATTTCTCAGGTTTTATGGATTTATTAGCAAGATATTTCTTCCTCTTATGAGAAAGAATTTTTTAAATGAAATGGTTTTGATAGCTAAATGCAACATAGATCTAAATTGTGAACATATTGATCTATATCAAAATGAAATCTAAGGAATTGCTTTGGTAACTAAATCTTGATGAAACGAAATAAATCTTAACTAATCTATTGGAACTAAATTAATAATGGGAATAAACTAAGAAAGGGATATAATTCTTAAAGAAGTATGATATTGTAATATTTTAAAGACATTAAAATTATAAAAATAAATAAGTGCATCAAAATTTCAAGAAAACAAGACAAGATGTTCTCTTAGTTTTCCTAGGTATTGCCTAAGCACTAGATCATATCTATAATCATTTAACACAGTCAAATTAATACTTCAACTACAAACATGCGCAAAATATTGATTTGATTACTATTCAAATTACAAATGTATAGAAACATATTACATACATAACTTGAACATGTTAAAAATGACTACCGTAGGAACAAAATAATAGTTGCGGATATAGGAAGAACCTTACTCCCCCCTCCTTTTAAAAAGAATAATTTACAAATGAATAAGAAAAAGAGAAAAAAATCACTGTCAATTTCTCTATTTTTAGAGACTTCTCCCTACTACAACATCTTACTAGACTTTCCCATTTCAAGAGAATTGCATCCCTATCAATTGATCCATCCCACCTCCCTTGAGCTCTTCCTGTATTATTTATATTGAATCTAGCTTTGATGTACTCAAATCTATTTTCTAAAAACCATAGAGGATCCATATTTTTCTGGTAAATTGATAGGCTTGTTAACAAATTTTTCTTGGAAGGAAAATCATACCAAAATCCACTCATAACAAATTGCATAATGAAAACAAATTGAATAAATCAAATAATATATATTAAAAAGTCATCACAAAATATGAGCTTCTATGGGTACTCTAAATTTAAGAATCTCAAAGAAACTAAATCGAAAACATTGATTTCAATTCCATCATTTCTTATGGATTTTCCCTTTTTAGTTTGTTTTCTCTTCCTTCTTTGCCTAAACTTGATGGTGCCAAATCTACTGACACTTCAACTGTGATTTGACTTTTGATTTCAACATTCTCATATCCTTGCAATCTTATGATTATATTGTGATCCTTTTATTGTGATTTGGTGGCACACTATTTCCTTTATTTGGAGAATCACAACCCCCTTCCAACGTGCCCTTAATCTCTAAATAATTTTCTTTGCATCTTCTTCCATCATGATCGAACACTCCAACCTTGATATATCACCTACCTATATTGATCTAATGACTGGATTATTATTTCTTCTAACTAATCATTTTTTACAACTAATTGAAGATACATATCCATCCCATATTTAATGTGCTTGGGTGTTAGTAGAGATCGATAAGGAATGGAGTTATGGAAATATATATAGTTATGGTGTTACTCTTTATGATCCACATTACAAGCGAAATATAGCATGGTAATATGTATCTCAAAAATGTGGAGGAGAATTGGGTAAATATCACAAAATACGATGAGGGACTTTCATTACCTTTCCATAAGCTTTGGATGAGATAGGAGAATAATTCTCGTGATAAAAATTGTGATAGCATTTGTTGGTATACATTGGACATTATAGAGTCACATGGAATATGAACTAGCCAAATGGTCAACTTCGAATGGATAAAGAAGTGTAAGCTTGCATTATTATTTGTTCTAGTCAAATGATAATATTGGGAGAAAGAGAGTAGAGAGATGTAGTAACGATCGTGGTGGGTAATGGTTCGACTTATATTGAAACATGATTTCTTCTTACTTGGATAACACACATTTCAACTTGAATCAACAAGGAAGTGTCGTTAAGTGTGTGAAAGATCTACTGGATGGTTTTGATAGGTCAATGATTCAAGAGATGAACACTGTGGGCTCACCTTGAATTATCCGCTGAATATATATCTCAATACCTAGTAATAGTTTACGCTCTTTGTAACTTGTTGTGGTAAAACACAATTGCCTCGTTCTTCACTTGTAAATCCTACATGGGGACCCTTTTATCTAATCAATTGGTAAAATTATTATTGGATTTTGAGTATGTGGATGGCTTAAACAAGATCATTTCATTTTTATCTTTCTGTCTCATCTCATTTTACCTCCCTTAGATCAGCAATTTGCATATTGGGTTTGTTTTAGCTGCTTTGGCCTTTTATTTTTGTTTATTACTCTTTTGTTTTTTGTTTTTTTTTTTTTTATCTTTTTTTTATCTTTTGTACAAATTGTTCATTCTTATAAATAATATTAATTATCCTTTTGTTTTTGTAAATAATAGTTTTTGTAAAACTTTTTCTCACAACCCCCGAGACCAAGATTGTGCCTAGGCCTTTACCCTTAGGCATGAAACAATGGAATATGTTTAAAAATCATATATCTGATGCACATTAAACCAAATTCCAAAACATATATCAGATATTAGAGTAATTTATATTAAATAGGATATATGCCATAACCAAATTCTGATATCAATTGAAATAGTATATGCGGGGAGGTTTCAAACTATATTAAATAAAGCCTGAAAGTCAACCACATAGAGGAGTTGGTATATTAATAAGTCTAATTATAAGCCAAGTCCCACACATGTGATTTAACTAAATTTCCGAGGGTTTATAGCATATATCGAAACATTCAATTGGATTCTTCCATGTTCCAATGGTTACGAAACTCCGATATGAGTCTCGACCCCAAACCTCCAATATGGTTGTACTCACGCCACATGTTCCACTTTTGTTGTCTCACATAATATAATTATTGGGATTTTCATATGGTTTTTTGTTAAAACTCTGAGGTAGGTTTTAGCCTAGATTTCCGATATGGCTTTGGGTCAGATCTCTAATATGTCCCATTCCTCCCACATCAATGCCATGTTACACATCCCACGCTACATGTGATCTCGCTCCCATAGATCATAGATTTCGACAATGTTAAGTCATAAAACTATTTATAAAACCAAGGACACAAAACTCTGATGGGCTACAGACCAGATATGACTTTCAACTATGATTAACATCAGAGTTTCAGTTCTAGCATCCCTACCGGAACTTCGATATGGTTTACCTCAAATACTTGCGAACCTGATATGATTCATACCTCACATTTATAAAATGGCGTTAGTTCTATGGCATATATATGATCCAGGTGGATCTCTAGACACAATGGCATGGAAAAAGCTAAAATTCAATGTGGTGGAAAGGTGATTAACTTGACATCAGATCGAAGTGCTCGTCGCCTTGATTCCAATGATGTGAACGACACTCCAGTCCGAGTTCGAATGAAGGAGATAGAGGTAGTCAAAGTTGGGTTGACTTTTTATCATTGGTTAGGTTTAACGAGGACACAATTTTCACTTTTCCAGCAGACGGAATCCAGTGAACTCTGGCTAGATTCCGGGGGAAATCATCGCCTAGTTAAAAAGACTCGTTCGATCCAAGACCAAATTTCCAAAAACGCATAATTTGTTTTATTAACAATATATATATATATATCTATATAATATATATATATAATATATATATATATATATATATATATATATATATATATATATATATATATATATATATATATATAGATATATAACAAAAGGTGGTGGCAAGCCACCAACCCTGCCACCCCGACTCATAACCCTCATCCGCATATAACCAACAATAGTTGTTTATGGAGTGGCCGGCCACAACCCCTGATCCCTCCCCCACATCCCACGGAACCATTAAACCATACAATGTGTGGTTGGCCGGCCCTTGGGGCACAGACCCAACCATGCCCAGTCTACACAAACAAACCATTAGCCTGTTGAAAATTATTGCAAAGGCGGAGATGTGTATGGTGGGCGAGCCGGCCAAAGTGGGCCCAACCCAGCAAAAAAATTTAAATTAATTTTTTTTTGTTAGTAATGTGTAAAACAAGGAGGAAATGGGATTTGACCATCTAACCTCCTCCATATGAACCGAGCTCCCCAACCAACTCCACTAACGAAGAACTTGGGAAAATCCACCACTCATTTTTTATTTAAAATGCAGTTTTCAGTGTGCTCAGCAGAGGAGGTGGTGCACACAGTTTGAGGTAGAATTTTGCAGGAGGGGCGAAATTTCACTTTGTCAGAATTTCAAAAATTTTATATGGTTTCAACACTTCTCGACGCTATGAACGCAATGGCTCTATCCATTTCTCCATCAGAGTTCTGCATTTTTTTGGCCATTTTTCAGTATGGAGGTATAAGACTCCTTTTTGTAACAGATGCTTGTACTCTTCTTTTTCATTCCACTTATGAATGAAGGCCTCCCCATTGATCAAGCAGGGCCTGGAGACATAGTCCAAGTCGAACGAACTCTTTTATCAAGTCTTGTCATCTTCTTTCATGTTTTATGTGTTTCTCCTCTTGTCTCATGTGCACATTAAGTTTTCTCTGTTAAGCTACAATTTATGCATGTAATTCTTTAACATATCTATAAGCAAAAGATTTTGGATCAAGTGGTATCAGAGTAGGTATTTTTTAGATGTGAATTGCATGTTTGTATGCTAACAAGAAATAGGCTCTAAAGAGGCAAAGGGAAACTAAAGTTTTTCGATCCCGAAGTTGGGTGTGCACATTAAAGGAGAAACATGGCAGATGAAGAGGCTCATCATGAAGAGGAGAGCAATTTCTTCAAAACCTTCTATTCAATAGTAGAGAATGTGAATCCGTTTCCTTCAAGGTTGGAGAAAGAAGAAGAGAGAAATCTAGAAGAACAAGGTTCAGCGCATGGAAATGGTGGAGAAGAACCCCCTCCTTCTCCTTCCATGAGTGAAAGTTCTTCTTGCTCTCATCACCATAATCGTAGAAATTCAAGGGATGCATCTAGGAAACCTTTCTTTAAATTAGACGTTCAATTTGATCTTCCCATGTTGAATGGTGAAAGTAATGCGGAAAATCTTAACTAGATTCGGTAGATTGAAATCTATTGTAGGATTCAGCAGATCAATGAGGATGAGGCAAAGATTCAGCTAGTCTCTCTTTGGCTTAGTAGCACTGCTATCATTTGGTGAGAGAGAAAATTGTGAAGCCATAAGAGTGTGGATAATCTTCTTTCCTCATTGCCTAGTTTCATTTCTACATTAAAGGGACAATTCTATCCCTTGGGTTATAAAAAAAAGCCTTAATGCATTGGAAATACTTAAAGCAAGACAGAGGTTAAGATGTTCAAATCTTTACAGAGGAATTTAGAAAACAAGCACTTAATTTGGAAATTGCACTTGACTCACCTGAAGTAGTAACTCAGTATATTGGATCATTACATAGTTACCTTAGACATTCATTATTATTTTTTGAACGAACTACTATTGAATCCGCTAGTGTGAAGGCAATCCATCTTGAGAACAGGGGAAAAAATGAAAGAGATGATCATTTCAAAAAACCACCTTTCAGACCTCCAAATGGCAAACCCAAAGTGAAAGGGAAAGGAAAGGAGAAGAGGATGAAATCAACCAATAAATATGAAGGAGAAAGACGCTATTACAATCATTGCAAAAAGGAAGGTGATGATGATGATCATTGTTGGAAACAGCACCCGAAAAAGAGACCAAAGAAGTATGGAGGAAAAGGGAAGAAGAAGACAATGGCAATTGTGCAGGAAGGCCTTGGATCCAATTAAGGAGATGAAGCATTGATCACAGCAGCAGGAACAAGAAGTACTCTTACACCTCATGTTAATTCTGAATCACATGAAGGCACTAGTTCAATAGATGACTCTCTTCCTAATGAATGAAAGAGAATTGAACTATTTCATATTAGAGTTATCATAAATCATAGAAAAGTGGAAACTCTATTTGGTACTGGATTCCAAGCAAACTTAATTTTAGAGTCCTTGGTAAAGAAGCTAGGCTTGGAAACCAAACCACATCCAAAACCTTACCCACTTGGATGGATACATGATAAAGCAAAACTAAATGTAACTAAGCAATGTAAGGCTAAATTTGTTATCGCCTCTAAGTTAGTGGATGAGGTAAAACTTTACATGATACCATTGGATATTTGGGGCATGGTCTTAGGGAGTCGATATCTATATGATAGAAAGGTAATCTTATTTCGTCATGAAAACAAATACCAAATCACAAAAGATGGGGTAGAATATATTGTAAGGGATAAAAAAACTAAAATCAGTGCTAACCTTGTAAGTGCAGGACAAATGAAGAGGTTGGTGAATTCCAGTAAGGGTTGCATGCTTATGATTGTAAGGGGAAAAGATGCAAAATTATTTGATGCTTTCGAGGGTTGTGATCATGTGCATAAAAAGGAATTATGTGAATTAATTTCCAACTATGATGAGATGTTTCAGGAACCAAAAGGATTACCTCCAAAGAGAGAAATAAAAAATGAGATCCATTTGCAGCATGACGCTCCTTTACCAAAAATTGGCATGTACAGGATGTCGACAATTGAGATGGAGGAGATCAAAAAGTAGGCGCAGGAACTATTGTACCAAGGGGTCATTAGACTAAGCACTTCTCCATGCGGCTCACCGATAAACTTAGTGCCAAAGAAAGATGACATATGGAGGATGTGCATGGATTATCAAGCACTAAACAAAATCACAGTGAAAATTTGTTACCCTCTTCCCCACATTGATGACTTATTAGATCAGTTAAATAATTCTATCTATTTCACCAAATTGGATTTGCATAGTGGTTATCACCAGGTCCAAATTCCAGAGCAGGATGTGTGGAAAACCGCCTTCAAGACCAGACAGGGGTTGTTCGAATGGATGGCGATCCCATTCGGACTTTACAACGGTCCAACCACTTTCATGAGGGTTATGAATGATCTCTTTAGGCCTTTCATTAATGAATTTGTTCTTGTATATCTAGATGATATCGTTGTCTTTAGTAAAAGTTGGAATGAACATGTATGTCATGTGAAGAAAGTGTTTGATGTATTGAAAAACAAAAAAATATATGTAAAATTGTCAAAGTGTGAGTTTGGGAAAACCTCTTTGGTTTACCTAGGTCATATTGTTGGTCATGGTCAGTTAAAAATTGATCCTTCTAAAGTTGAAGCAATTATAAATTGGCCTAAACCTACTAGTGTAATCGAGGTTCACAGCTTTTTGGGTGCAGTACAGTATTGGAGGAGATTTATTGCCAATTTCTCTATTATTGCAGCACCTTTACACACATTGACAAGTGTAAAGAAATTCTTTCAATGGGGAGGAAAGCAGCAGAAGTCCTTCAAAACATTTAAAGAAAAGATCAGCACCGCACCAGTCTTGGCCTTACTAGATCTCCAACAACCATTCAAGATGGAAAAAAATGCTAGCAGATATGCCATGGGAGCTATACTGATGTAGCAAAAGAAGTCGATATGTTACCATTTAGAGAAGTTCTCTCAGGATGTGACAAACTATCCTACCTATGACAAGGAATTATATGCCTTGGTCTAGAGTGTGAAAAAGTGGAAACACTACCTGATCGGTAAGGAGACCATCATCCATACGGATCATTAGCCCTTGTAGTATCTTTAGTCACAAACCAAGTTGCAGCAATCTCGTCATTTTAGGTGGATGAGTTTTCTGCAGCAGTTTCATCTGGTAATAAAGTATAAGAAGGGCACTAGCAATAAAGTGGCAGATATGCTATCTCGCCCTCATATTTCTGCTTATGTTATTTTGCATAATGCTTCATTATATTTTGAAAGTTATGCTGAAAAATATGCTAATGATGATGACTTTAAGGAGATTTATGCAAAACTAACTGATGGTTCACAGGTGGACAACTATCACTTGCAGGGGAAACTGTTGTATCACCTTGGCAAATTATACATACCCAGAAGAGAAAGGGTCCATGTAATTCGAGAGGCCAACACCTCCCTTGTGTCTGGCCATTTTGGTATTGAAAAACCTTTGTGTCATGTACAAATATTTTTTTTTTTGGCCTCATATGAAGAAAATTATGACTCGCTATGTAAAGGATTGTGTGATGTGTTATGTTTCAAAGCCCTCTAATAGAAAACTCGGGCTCTACACACCAATCCTTATTCCAAGTCGTCCATGGGAAAGTTTGTCGATGGATTTTGTAGGAGGTTTGCCTTTGTATAGAAAAAGTCACGACTATTTGTACGTCATCATTCACTGTTTTAGTAAGATGTGTAGTTTATTGCCTCGTAAAAAGCAGATCATTGTAGAGCAAACTGATAATCTTTTCTTTCAGCATGTTTGGGTCCATTTTGGGTTGCCCACGTTGGAAATAGTTGGAAGGTGGAAGTTTCGTTTGCTCGTTGTGTCATTGAACAAATAGGACCCGTGATTTTCATTTGTTTGTTGTGTCGCTTTCTTGTATTACCATGTTAAAAAAAAAATTAATAATGTTAAAAAAAAATTAATTAAATAAAAAATGTTAATACACTATATGAATACAACATTGAAGATATTAAAATATTTAAAATTTTATTTAATGTAAATTATTTTAATGATAAATATGTATACATTATATATGGTTAAAAGTAAACTATATATTACATAAAGTAATTAAAAAAATAAATTGTTGTGATTAAAGTATTTTAGGTTGCTTCACTTTTTTTATATGATGGCCTTCAAAAAAATGTTAGTTGATTTTGTCTAAAATCCAATAGAGATTTGTTGGAATTGCAAATCTAAATTGATACACTTTTATTTTTATAAGTGTCACTTTCTCTTTCATGATTGTCTGCTTCTCTTAGTTTAACTTTCGCAAGTGTCTCTTTTACCTTCTTTAGATTTCACATGTGTCTCTTTCAATTTCTTTAGCTTTTTAAAGTGTCATTTTCATATCACAAGTGTTTATTTTGATTTTTCTCACTCCTGCATGTGTCACACTTTGGCACACCATTAGAGGAATATCTAGCACACTCTTATGCATCCATTGATCTTATATAGGAATTTGAATTCGAAAATTCACATAGGAGCTAAAGAGTGATGAAGGAGGTCAAGAGTCACATGGGAGGTGGAGATTCACCACATTTTTTATAAATACACCCTCATAGCTCAAGAGAGGGGACATTAGAATTTTCATTGTGGCTTCTCTAGCTTTGCATAGGAGAGAAGATCATTCTTTGGAGGAGAAAGTGGTGACTTAATGTTCCACTATCATGGCTATTGTTGCATCATTATAATTATTTATCTTGGGAATTTGACTTAATATATGAAGCTCTTTCAGCCAAGAGACTTTCATGCATATGTTGCGAATGATTGTGAGAATTTTATTTTGTTGTTTGCCGGGTATGTTTATGTTAACACATACTAATGAAAATTAACTATTTCTTTGGCTTTGGTATGAATCTTGTTGAATGTGAATTTTTATATTATTTTATCATCGTTGTTAACTTGTGAACTACTTTATAGGTTAATCAACAATTATTTTTATGCTCTTTTATGTATCTTTTAGTATAGTACTATTACTCTTCTTCTAGAGGCTCACTCTCCCTTTTTGCTTTTGGTAATGTTCCTTATATACATTGAAATTGCAGGCCTCACAGTGTCAAGTTACCTCCTTGTTTCTATCTTTTTTTCATAATCTCCTATGTTAGTAATTGCAGCCAAGGAAAATCCTTAAGAATATTGGTGATCAGGCCTATCATTCGAGTGGGGTTCCTACTCCAAATGGTGTGAGGTATAATTGGGTCTTCATACTAGGGAGACCCCCTTATTTGCAGATTTGTAACACTGACCATGGGGACCTGATTGTCTTCAGCTTGCTACTTTTTGTGGCTTGACATTCTTATTAAATGCCCTTATTTGATTGTTTTACCATACCTTTTTTCTTCTTTATATGGTCAATTAAGCCATCTTTATTTGTGAATTTCTTTTCTGATTCTCCTATTTGTGCCTTATCTACTTTAAACTACTTTAACAGGGTTTCATTATTTCTCTCTACCTCCTCTAGCTCAAATTCGAAGAGAATCATTGATGTTGCTTTTAAGTCCATATTTCCTTGATCCACCTTCCAATAGTTAATTGTTCATGAATATGACCTACTCTTATAAGACTTTTTGGCCCAAACATCATACTAAGAGAGGGGGGAGTGAATAATTGTGAGCACAATGTTAAGATTTTTCATAGTATTCATTAATTATCAAAATATTTTTTAATCATTATGCATATTATCTCATTATCCATTATAGTGCACAATCAAGTAAGCAGCATAAACAAATATAGAATAAATGACATCACATCATAAGGAGACGCAAAACGTTTAGGTGAATGCCTGATTGGGAGAAAACCACTAACTCTTCTTGTGCTTTGCCTTTAATTATTTTACATTAATTTGCAAGCGTCAACCCGTGGGAGTCAATTGCCCCCAAAACATGAAATCTACAACTTGTAATAGGTTATGACCTCATTGAGGAACTAACCTCATCGATGTAAACGAATTCTCAATGTATGCTACAACATTATTAAGCCTCCAAACTCTATAGTGAGTAGGCTCGAACCTACTCTAAGCTGCAACATAATTTGAGGCTCTAAGCACTGCAATGAGTAGGATCTAACCTACACTAGGATGCAACCTACTTGAATCTACAACCACCTTTCTCTACTTCCTTATGGACCTTTATTTCATCACACTTTTAAATTGGATCCAAATTCATAATATATCATTGCTTAAGTAACCTACCTCAAACTTATTTTATAATATGCATACTCTACCAAACATCCTGCAACCACGATAATGTCATGCAACCTGCAACCACTCTTACACAGCCTACAACCCACATCTCAATTGTCACACAATTCATGTCAATCTCTATTGTTGGTTTTCATATAGTTGTCTGAAACTCTACTCAAGTAAATCTCAAATCTAGTTAATTAAACCCTTCCAAAACAACTGAGACATTCTCGTAGACTTTCAAAGAAAACGAAATAGATTATGTGCATCAAATATGAGTCAAAATAACATCAAACATGTCTACTTGCATTCTAATCTAAACCTTGATCTCCTAACATCTTCCAGTTTGTAATTTGGATTAACAATGACTTCAAAAACCCACAAAACGTTAATAAACCATATACTAAATTAGTTGTTTGACATAATCACAGTTTTCGAGTGCGTTATACAACTTGACAAAAAATCAGTGTTGATTCTCCAATAGAACCACCAGATTTTGGCGCAGGTCGCCAATATTTTCTAATAGGGAAACAAAATGGGTTGAATATATTAAAATTAACCAACATGTTTTGTGTCTTGGGTTTAACCCTCGATCACCCACATAATATACCAATGATTTATCAACTATGGTCTTATTGATAGGAAGAAATGGACACTCATCAATGGGAAGAGACAACCTAGACCAGGGTTTTTTAATAACCCAAGCCATTTGGAGTAGTTGTTCCTTATGGTTTTTATGGCTCTATTAGTCAAATATTTCTTCCTCTTCTGAGAAAGAAACCATTAAACACTAATGGTTCTAAGCACTAAATGCAATGTAGACTTAAATGGTGAACAAATTCATCTACATGAAAATTAAATCGAAGGAATGGTTTCAATAACCAAATCTTGATTGAACAAATAAACTCCTAACTAATCTATTTGTGCTAGACTAATCCTACTAATAAATTAACAAGTGGATCTAATTCTTAAATAAATATGATATCATCAATAATTTAAAGAAATTCAAATTATAAAAATATATAAGTGCATCCACATTTTAAGAAAATGGGCAATGCAGTCTCTTATCTTTCCTGGATATCGCTTAAGCGCTACAATCATTTAACGTATTAAAGTTAATAAATTAATACTTTAGCTACACAAATGTGAGAAATATTGATTTGATTAGTATTTAAATTGAAAATGTATAGAGACATCTTACATACACAACTTGAACATGTGAAAAATTATTGGAATAAGAACAAAATAATAGCTACAACTACAGGCAGAATCGGTGTTTCTCCTCCTTTGACAAGACACATTTTACAAAAGAATAAGAAAAAAATAAAGGATCACAATAACTTTCTCTATTTTCAAAGACTCCCCCCTACTACAATAACTTACTAAAATTTCTTGTGTCTACAAATTTGAATCCCTACCAATTGACCCATTGATTCCCTACCCTTGAGCCCTTCCATCCTTCTTTATATTAAATCAAAAACCACGGAGGACACATATTATTCTAGTAAATTGATAGGCTTGTTAGCATATTTTCCTTTGAATGAAAATCATGTCAAAATCCACTCATAAACAAATTTCATAACAAGAAAAAAACTCAAATCAATTTAATACCATATATAATATATATATATATATATATATAATATATAATATATATATATATATATATATATATATATATATGTATATAATTAATATATTACAAAATCTGAGATTCTTTGGTTACTCTATATTTAAGAACCTAAAAGAAAATAAATATAAAAGAATGATTCCACTCCCAACCTTTCTCATGGATTCTTCCTTCTTTAGTCTATGTGCTCTTTATTCATTGACAAAATTTGATGGTGAAAAATCTAGTGACACTTTAATTGTGTTTTGACTTTCACTTTCAACATTCTCATATCCCTGCAATCTGTTGAAATAAGAAATTGTTGACAGGGCGAGGCGTGAATCAGTGATTATGAAATTCTTTTCCTTTTCCTATTATGCTTACAATCTGTTCTTATATTATTTTACTTGTGAGAGAATTCATTCACAAAGGATGTGAACCAACAACATTTCAAACACACATGCTCATGCAACAATCACATGAGCATCACACACACATTTGACACAGTTTTTTTCACTTGGAAACTCAAAGGGAAAAAACCACCAAATTTGTTGTTTGTTTATGATGTAAATTAAGAACCCACTTAATTACATTTGTTTGTTTGTGAGAACCCACTCACAAGAGGCACCAACCCCCCTTGTTTATCAAGCACCAAATTTCCAAGAGGCACCGACCCCCTTTGGTTAGCGAGCACCAACTTTCTAAGAGGCACTAACCTCTACAATGTGTAGGAACCAACTTGCTCTTGCAACTGTTCTACTAATTCATACAATTTTCAAACTAAAAATAGAGGCATACAATATTACAAGTAAAAATAACAAAATAGTTGTTTATTGATTCAAATTCTGCACTTTCTATTATGTGGTCACATGCAACAGATTATTTCTTGTTGTTCACAAAAACACTTCTGTTGCACTCTGCCTCCTCTGTCAAGGGCTCTCTACTAACTTCTCTTCAGCACTATCCTCACAATTATCCACACAACACTCTTGTTTCTCTTTCTGTTGTATAACACAATGTCCTCCTTGGTGCTTTGACCTCTTTATCTCAATGCACACCACTCACAACACAACACTCACAATTTTCTCGACTCCCCCATCTTCTCCATTGTAGATGATGGTTTTATTTCACTAAGGAACTTTGTGCAAGGCATTCTTTGTTGTCTATACTTTAGTTGCCCAACCATACGTAGGCATCTACACCCTTCCCACTATTATGTCTCCTGATAGTTTCTGGTCATAGTGCCAAATCAGAGATGGACCTTTCAGTTATTTATCATTTTGACTGTGTAGAGATCCATGCTAAGAAATTAATTCTCATGTAACTTGCAAACTCCTTCGAGAGTCCCATTCTCATTTATCACTCCACATATCTTGACATTCCATAGAGGTGACAACTCTATTCTCCTTTATCACAACCACTTGTGCACACAATGCAACTGATTTCTTCCTTCATTCTCCCCAATTTGCATCTACCAAATGTTTTCCTCGATTCCTTCTTACAAAGTCTTCGGTAGGTTTATCGTCCTTCAATGATCAACTACTCTAAGCCTACATTCAATTCCACAAATGCAGACCCATACATCCTTTAAATCGTTGTATTTATTCATCAAAGAAATTCCACATCATAACTTCACAGAGGTGGAACGTTACGATATTTCTCAGCCATAATATCCTCAGCTCCTTTAACGCTTAACTCCTAGAGAATTTCTCCTCCATGGGACCGAGAACTATAACCTGTGGCTTAGATTTTAGGTGCTAAGGTGTTTTATTCCTACTGGGTTCCAATCTTCCTTTGCTAACTACTCTACAACCTTAGTTATTTGGATTTTCACGAACAAGGGCCAACCCAGTATCAGAAGGCCCTTCCATCGTAACTTTTCCAAAACCATATGCACTGAATTTATGGGGTCTTCATCCTCCAATATGCCAACTTATAATATGACGTTAATAATCGATGTGGTAACTTCATATAAATGAAACGCATCATCTAGATCGGGCACATTAGGCCACCCAATAATGTTGAATCAACCTACTACATGTCTTGTCGTACTACCACATCATGCTGAAATTAGATACCATTGTCGCTTCTCAGAGCCAACCTTACATCACCATGTGTCATACCATAGGAGCATAAGAGGGCCCGTCAAACCTTGGTTTTGCAGCAGGATCCTTCATTAATGTTCTTCAACATTCCTCAGTTCTCTATAGTATTATCGGAACTACTGGACATCGTAACTTCTTAGAATACGTCAGTTAAGAAGTTATAATATTTCGATGTCCCAAAACTCTGATATTCCGATATTTTGATGCCTTAATCCTTCTGATATCCCAAGGCTCCAATCCTATGATGTTCCACCTGCTCCAACTCTCCAAGTTTCCAATATCTAATGTGCTAATGTCCCGATGTGTTGATCTCCATAGTTATGATATCTGATATGCTAATGTGCTGATCTTCAAGGATCCGATATCTGATGTGTTAATGTCCCGATGTACTAATCTCCAATATCCCGATATCCGATATGTTGTCTACTATGATATTCCTTCCTTCCTAAGGCTTCAAATCCTTAGACTTTTGGCAGACCGTATATTTTGATTCAGGAATACATTTTAAACTTCCACATATCATTGGAAAACATTTCCAGAGCACTTTGCATTGGATAGGGTCCGATGTAGGCTTTGAGTCGATTTTCTACTTCTGATATGGCTACAAAATCTCTTCCACACTTTTTTCCTTGACTCTTCTTCTTGTGCTTGGAAGGCAAAACTCTCAACCACCATAGTGATCATTTTATGGCTTCTTTAGTAAGCCGAATACTATGATGATTCTCTACATGAAGCTTGTAGCTTCCATGGAATTCCATCATTGTAGTCATATTTTTATGGCTTTTCCAGTAACCCTTCTACTATGATTACTTTCTATAAAACATTCCAACAACCATGGGATTCCTCTTGAACACCAAATCATCATACTAACCCTTGTTTGACATTAATTCCAACACCTACACAACCACCCATATACCACCAATTTTCCAACCCCCTCCCCCCTCTATGGCATTGATGGAAACACCATAAGCTCCCCCTAAGGAAAGGCACGGC
The DNA here is from genome assembly GCA_000404065.3 of Pinus taeda. Taxonomy (NCBI): domain Eukaryota; kingdom Viridiplantae; phylum Streptophyta; class Pinopsida; order Pinales; family Pinaceae; genus Pinus; species Pinus taeda. The sequence goes on from APFE030271586.1 coordinate 302,394, forward strand.
CTACTCTGATGACAATATTCTCCCCCTTTGACATCAATGGAAAATAATACTTTTCAAATACTCCCCCTGAACCATTGCAACCTATTCTCCCATGAGCTCCACATACTGAGTAGTTGTCACCACCTACAAAAATGAAGTCATTTGGAGGGAGGAGTTATAACTCCCATCCACTGCCTAAGATATTCAAGTGGTTCTATTGCTAGTGGCTTGGTAAAGATATCTTCTAGTTTCTCATTAGTGGCCACATACCGAAGTTTGATAGTGTTGGCTGCAACCTGTTCCCTCAAGAAATGGAACTTGATGGGAACGTGATAGGAATATGATTAGTCTATAAATAGGAATATGCTTAGTCCTTGAATACATGACTCGATTTTTGGATATGTTGATCACACTTGTGTTGTCACACATTATTGGAATGGGATTAGTCAGCTCTACCTATATATCTTTCAAGGTTTTCTTCATCCATAGAATCTACCTATAATATGTAGCAGTAGAAATATACTCTTCTTCAGCAGTCGATAGAGAAATGGAGGCATGTTTCTTACTAACCCATGACACCAATAATTTTCCCAAGAAGAAATTTGCACGAGAAGCACTCTTCCTGTCATCAAGGATTCCAACCCAATTTGCATCTGTGTAGGAACTCAACTTGATTTATTCATTCCTCACATACCATAATCCATTATCTTTTGTTCCTTGAAGATGTCTCAAAATCCTTTTCATAGCAACAACTCGACTCTCACATGGGAAAGCTTGAAATGTGGCGAAAAACCCTACTTCTGGCATGATTTCTAGCCTTGAAGCTGCCAGATACAATAATCTTCCTATCATTAACATGTATTCAGTCTGATTTACCAGTAGCGTTTCATGTTCTTTGCACAACTTGTAGCCTGTAATCATGGGTGTGCTAACTCGTTTTCAATCTTCTAGCCCAAATTTCTTTAGAGTTTCCTTGAGATATTTGGATTGGGATATAAACACTCCTTGTGGAGACTGAGTAATTTGTAGACCCAGGAAGAAGGAGAGTTCTCTGATCATGGAAATTTAAAATTATGTTTGTATACATTTTGTAAATTGATGCCCGAATTGTTCCATATCACTGCCATTTATTATATCATCCAAATACACAACTACTATCAATAGATGGTCTCCTTCACACTTTACATACATGTTACTATCAATTGTACCTTTATTAAACACTTATTCTTGAATGTACTTATCAAGCCTTTCGTACCAAGCATTGGGGCTTGTTTTAATCCACATAGGGCCTTATTCAATTTGCATACGAACCCTCCATTAAGAATTGCAGAATTTAGATCCATATGATATACCTTGATATTCTTATGGATGGAAAGAGCAAGAATGATCCTGATAACTTCCAATAAAGCTACTAGTGCAAAGGTTTTTTTGAAATCTAGCATTCTATTGGGTATACCCTTTGCAGACCAATCGAGCTTTGTTCTTGATTACTTGACCCTGTTCATTAAATTTGTTCTTGAAAAAAAATTTAGTTCCAATAACATTTGTCTTTCTTGGCCTTGGAACAAACTCCCAAGTTTCATTCTTTTTAATATGATCAAGTTCATCATTCATATCTTTCACCCAGAACTTGTCTTCACTTTCTTGATAGAGGTTCTTAGGTTCTATTTGTGATAAGAAATCCAAATTTCCTTAACTTGTACTGCTAATAAGTTTCCTCCTAGTTTGGGCGCCATGTCTTTGATCTCCAAGAATGTGAATCTCAGGATGTTCCTTATATACATACTTGGAGGGTGTCCTTCGCCTTGAAGTCATGCCCGCTTCCTCGCCTTCATTGTCTAAATATGTTTCCTCCGTATCTGCGGACCTCAAATCTGAACTTTCTTCATCATCTGTGCTGATATTTATTTTTAGAGGCCTCAGGTTGTGAACCTACTTTATCTACTATTTCATTGATGCAATCCTCAATCTTCTTTGTCTGCTTGTTGTAACACTTATATCCTTTTCTTCGAGTAGAGTACCCAAGAAATACCCTTTCGTTAGCACATGAGTCAAACTTTCCAGGATTCTTAACATTCCTTTTAATGAAGCACTTGCTTCCAAACACCTTCAGGTATTTAACTAATGCAAGTCTTCCCTTCCATAACTCATAGGGATATTTATCACTATTAGGCCTGAGTTGAGTTCTATTTGACAGATATACTATTGCCTAGGCTACTTCTCCCCAAAAGTTGTGAGACACTTCTGCTTCATCCAACATTTCTCTGCCCATTTCCTGGATTGTTTTGTTCTTCCTCTCTATTACTCCATTTTTATGAAGAGTTCTAGCCACTGAGTATTGCCTCCTTTTGCCATTCTCTTCACAAAATTCCTCAAATTCTCTTAAGGTGTACTCTCCCCCTCTGTCTGATCTTAAGCATTTTTTCTTTAAGTGTTTCCCATTTTCTACTTGAGCTTTAAACTTCTTGAAATTGTTGAATTCTTCCAATTTTTATTTTAAGAGGATAATTCAAGAAGCCCTCATGAATTCATCAATGAGAAAGATGAAATACATCTCTCCTTTTGAGGTTTTTTGTCTAATTGGGCCACAAAAGTCTGTATGAATGAGCTCCGGAGGTTTGGATGAGGAGAATGCTTTTGACTTGAAATGAGTCCTAGTCTGTTTGCTAAGCTAGCATGACTTGCAGATTGTGTTATCAGGCCTTAACAGTCTTGGTAATCCTCTCACTACTCCCATCTTGTTTACTTTTATCTAACTATCGAAATTCATATGCCCGAGCCTCCTGTGCCACAACCGTGCTTCACATGTTTTTCTTAAATATTAGTTAACCCTGGAATCATCAAAGACATATACATTATTGTTGGTTCTTATTGCTTTTCCCACCAATTTTCCATTATTTATGTTGTGGATCTCACAATATTTAGATCGAAAGGTCACATTATAACCATTATCACACATTTGGCTAACACTAAGAAGTTTGTACTTGAGACCTTCTACATACATCACATTATGCGCTTCTATATTTTTATCAAGACTAACTATACCTTTACCTTTTATTCTTACTAGAGCATTGTTTCCAAAGGTGACATTTTTTCCTCTATCCTTTTCTTTCAGTGATAGAAATTTTCTTTTGTTCCTAGTCATGTGTTTGGAACAACAACTATCCACATACCATTTGTTTTCTTGATCATGAGCTAATAAGGCTAGCCCACATTGCATGCTCTTTTTAGTCTTTCATTTCCAAGTCCCCTTACCCTTTTGGATAGCCGACTGTCTAAAATTTTGGGACTTAGACAGGTATTAAAACCTACATATGCACTCACTAGCTTTGTGTCCAAAATTATTACATTTGAAGAATTTTACTTCACTTAGTAAGGGAGAGAAAACATTTTGATTTTTGAGAGAAGAGTTTTGAGATTTAGAAATCTGATGCATATTATATTTTTTATTTTCATCTGTTTCAACATTGATCCTTCTACAACCAATAAATTTATGTCCAAATTATGGCGCCTAAAACAATGACCATAAAGCAAATAGGCATGACTATTTTTGGAAGCATTATGATATTGTGTACGAGAATACCTTGGTTGTCTACGGATGGGTTCATTCTTCATTGGTGTTCTCCTCTTTTCCCTGCTACTTTTTTTGTCTTCATTAATTCTTTCATGATGCTTCCTCCCATGGCTCTATGGTTCTTTGAATCATGTGGACCTAAATTTTGTATTCCCCATAGAAGATTCTTGTGTCTTAGAGCATCCCAGACCAATTTTCATTCTTGAGGGCCTTTGACTATTCAGGATTTGATCTAGTCACCTTGTCCCTTCAGAAAGTTTTTCATTGAAACCCTTCTCATTCTTTGTTATCTCAAGATCAGTTCTTAGATAGACAACCTCTGCTTCAAGACTCTAACATTTATGTTCTAATTCTTGTATCAGATCTTGAAGAGACTCTTCTTTTCATTTAGCCTCCTCCAACTTAACTTTCAAAGAGATAATATCATATTTTCTCTTTATATTTTCCTCAATATTTTATTTTTGATAGGCAAATCCTCATTGTTTGATTTATACATACCTTGATCTGCACACTGTAATCGTTCCTTCAACTGCTTATTCTTATTCCTTGTCTTCTTCAACTCATTTAGGGCACTGATGAGTTCCCCTTCAAGGTCCACAACTCCTTCTTCTTCTTCTTCCTCTTCAGATTCCATAATACATTGTTTCTTGGAGTTTGTTTCGAAATCCATAATAAGATACTTATCGGACTCATTATCCAACAAGTTTTCACTGTCTGACTTTGTTGCTGAGCTATCCTCTTTGGAGTAGAACCCCTTTTTCTTATAGATCTTTTTCTTCTAATGTGTTTGAGACTTATTTCCAAATTTTAGATCATCTTCCCTTTTAAATTTTTATTTATAATGGTATTTGGATGAGAAATATCCTACTCTTCCACAGTCAAAATCCTTAAAGGAAACTTCCCTTTATATTTTCCTAAGCCACACTTTAGTTTTATGGCTAGTTGAGCTAGCTCTTGATCATAGCTAAAGAAATATTGATGATCTTCATGATCCTTGGCCTTTCTATATACTTTGAATGCTGCTTCCCTCAATAGAAACTTTTATATTCCTACTCTCATCTCATAGGTTGTGATAGTACCATGCAGTTGATCCATCTTGAGATGCTTTAAATTAGCCATCTCTTTATTAGCTAAGACTTTGGCATTAAATATCATGGTTAGAGATATTAATATTTTCTAAAGAATCATCTCTTCATTGAGATCTTCACCAAGTCCTTTAATCATATTAGTCACTTCATCAACTCTCAGGAATTATTGTTCTATGTTTTCGTTATCATTCATTCTCAATATTTCAAACCTCATTCTGAAAGTCTGAAGCTTCATCTGCTTGACTTTTTCATCTCCTTCATGACTCTGATTAATCTTTACCCACACTTTCTTAGCAGAATTAAAGTGCATAAATCTTACAAATTATGATTGACTAACGACAAAGAGAATGACATTCTCGGCTTTAACATTTTTTCCATATAATTTTTTACCATCTGCATTAGTGTGAGGAATATCAAGGAAATTGTAGTCTACTAATACTAAAGTCCAAACATATACTCCGAGGAACAAAAGATATGCTTCCATTCTCAGTTTCCAAAAGGCATAGTTTGTCCCATCAAAGACTGATATTTTAATTGAGTAAGCCTCCTTACTCCCTTATAGACCAACCTTCCAATGACTAGATTATTGCTGAAGGAACCTTGGTTCTGATATCAATTGTTGAAATAAGGAATTATCAGGGAGGGGTGAAGTAGTAATTATGAAATTATTTTCTTTTTCATATTACGCTGACAATACCTTCTTATATTTTTTTACTTGTGAGAGAATTTATTCACAAAATAATTGAACCAACAATATTTCATACACACATGTTCACACACCAATCACATGAGCAACACAGACGCATTTGACACAATGTTTTTCACATGGAAACCCAGAGGGAAAAAACCACCAAATTTGTTGTTTGCTTATGATGTAAATTAAGCACCGACTTAATTACATTTTGAAGAGGGAGTCCATACAGGTTGCTTGATTTTAATGAATTTGTGGAAAACCTGTGAGTAGTTTAAGAAACCAACGTTTCAGACTGACTTGGTGAGTCCATCATCAGGGCAATGAGATTGCTTTTGAGAGAACCCACTCAATGTACGCACAGACCCCCTTTGGTTAGTAAGCACCAAATATCCAAGAGGCACCAATGTCTTCAGTGTGCAAGCAACAAGCTTCTCTTGCCATTGTTCTACTATTTCATGCATTTCTCAAATTGAAAATAGAGGCATACAAAATTACACTTAAAAATACAAAAATGGTTGTTTGCATATTCAATTTCTACACTTTGTATTATGTGCTCACATGCAACAAATTGTTTGTTTCTATTCACAAAAACACTTCCTATGTGCTCTGCCTCCTTTGTCTCTATTGACTCCTCTTCAACACTATCCTCACAATTCTCCACACAACACTCTCGCTACTCTTGGTGTTGTATAACACATTTTCCTCCTTTGTGCTTTGACCTCTATGTCTCAACACACACCACTCATGACACAACACTCTCACAATTTTCTCAACTCCCCCATCTTCTCCATTGCATGCGATGGTTTTTTTTCACTAAGGAACTTTGCGCAAGGCATTATTTGTCATCTGTACTTTAGCTGCCCAACAGTATGTAGGCATGGATACCCTTTCTAGTATTACGTCTCCTATTATTTTCTTGTCACAGTGTTAAATCAGATATGGGCTTTTCAGTTATTTATCGTGTGACTGCGTAGAGCTCCATCATCAATTCTCAGGTGACCTGCACACTCCTCCAAGAGTCCCATTCTCATTTATCACTCCACAGATCTTGACAGTTCACAGAGGTGACCACTCTGTTCTCATTTATCATAACCATTCATGCACACAAAGAAGTCAATTGCTACCTTCATTCTCTCGAATTCGTCTCTGCCAAAAATATAGTCCTTGATTTCTTGTTACAAAGTCTTTTGCAGGTTTAGCCCCTTTCAATGATGAACTCCTTTGAGCCTACATTCAATTCCACAATTGTTGAGTTGTACATCATTTAAATTTATGTACTGCTTCATCGAAGAAACACGACATCGTAATTTCACAGAGGTGGAGCTTTACGACATTTCTCAGCCTCGATATTGTCATCCCCTTTGATGCTTAGCTCCTTGAGAATTTATCCTCCATGGGACGAAGAGTTGTAACCTCCGACTTAGCTTTTAGGTGCTAAGGAATTTTGTTCCTGCTGGGGGTCAATCTTTCTTTGCTAACTGATCTACACCCTTAGTTCTTTGGATTTTGATGATCAAAAGCCAACCCAATATGGACACCCCTTCTACCAAAACTTTTCCAAAACCATCTGCATTGAAGTTACGGGGTCTTCATCCTCCGATATGCCAAGTTATGATATGACATCATTACTCCATGCAGCAACTTCAGAGAAATGACACGTGTCATCTGGATCTGGCACATTAGGCCACCCAATAATGTTGAATCAGCCTGCCACGTGTCTTTTCTTACTGCCACATCATGCTGACATCATATGCCACTGCATATTCTCAGAGCCAATCTTACGATGCCATGTGTCCTACCAGAGGAGAGAGAAGAGGGCCCATCAAACCTTGGTTTTGGAATGTGATCCTTTGTTAATCTTCTTTGGCATTCCTTGGTGTTTTATAGTATTATCAGAGCTCATATATAGCGTACCTTCTTAGAATACCTCAGTTAAGAAGTTATGATATTCAGATGTCTCGAACCTTTGATATTTCAATTCTGATGGATTAGTACTTTTGATATCCCAAGGTTCCAATCCTCCGATGTGACAACTTCTCCAACTCTCTAAGGCTCTGATATCGAATGTGATGATGTCCCGATGTGATGATCTCTGGGGTTTTGATATCTAATATGTTGATGTGTTGATCTGTGAGGTTCCGATATCTGATGTGTAGATGCCCTAATTTTGTGATCTCCGATATCCTGATATCTGATGTGTTGTATGCTCCAATATTCCTTCCTTCTTAAGGATTCAAATTGCTGGACTTCGGCAAACCATATCTTTTGATTTAGGAATCCATTTTTGAACTTCCTGTTGAAATTGCAACAAGATGATGGAGCTTAGTGAAAAGAGTCACCTTCACTAAGTGGGCCCGCAAGCAAATTATGGCGCAAAGTCTATTTTTAGACATATGGATCATGTCTATGAGTTGCAGGATGTTGTTTATGGCTGATTGGTCAAGTTGGAAAAAATATATGGACTTCTATTTTTAGACAACAGTGGTGACACTGTCAAGTCTAAATATAGAGCAGTCAAATATTATTAGCTTATAATAATATTTAGACTATAAACTTTATCTTATTCTCTTGGAGCACTTCAGTTTAAGCTACATATGTGGCACATGCAGCTATCAGAAGGAAATACGTTTTCTTTGTGGTTCAGTTGAGTTGTTTCATGCATGACTTCAGTTAGAACTCAATCAGTTGAGTTTGGTGGAGTTGATTGTGGAGTTGATGGAGTTGTGTTCAGTTTGGCTTGGTTAAACTAGTTGTAATTAGTATAATTGCAAATAGACTAATGATGAGTTGTTAAACTAATTATTAACTCATAATGCAACTAAAGAATACATCAGTTAACTCAGTTGCATGTCAGTGCATGTTCAGTTCAGCAGGGACAGGTGTTAGAGGATCAGATTGCTATCAATTGTGACTATAGTTGTGCATGAGGTTTGCACAATCAATGGGATTGAGTTATGCCAATGAGAATTGGCCAATACCAAGTGATATAGCCTCTGCTCACGTGATTCCCAGTGTGAGTGATTCTTTTGAGGTAAATACGAGTTTGGTTCAACCATTCTCATCCATTCTTGAGCAGGTATTGAGCAGTGGAGGTAGGCAAGCAATGGAATAGATTTGGAGATCAGATCTGAGCTGTATTATGTGTAACAGGTGGAGATAGTGCTGGATACTTGTGAGAAGTATTGACTATTGTAATGTTACATGTTCTCAATCATTAATATACAAATAGTGTTGGGTTTTCAACCGTAAGCTTTCCCCGGGTTACATATTGTGTTAATGTGTGCATGCTCTTGATGTTTTATTGTTATTGATGCTGCTATATTGATGATCAACGTAGAGGAGTTTATGTATTGTGTATGTATTCCGCAATAGTACATGATCAGGATAATCTCCATTGAATATGTGTTTATTATTCAAAATTTCTACATGGTATCAGAGTTGTTGATCATCAGATCTACTATTCAGGAAGTTTTTACATTCTATTTCTTCAGGCAGAGTCTGTAATCGGGCTAGGTAGCCTCTGGATTCATCCTTCCTTTGGAAGGTGAGATATCCGGTGAATACCCATACAGTCGATCTCTGTACAAGAAATATCTTGTTCTCACGAATTCTAGATCGGAAGCGGTTGAGTTGGAGCTGGTGGAATTCAAATTTGCAGCAGTGTTTTCTTGGTGTCAAAACTAAGATGTCTTTCACAGGATTGCGATTGGAGTATGC
>APFE030271588.1:1087-13778 GCA_000404065.3 Pinus taeda
AAGACCAGTTCTGTGCTTGTTGTGGACAAGTTGTTCCCAAGGTTTGATGATGGGCTTGGGAAGTGTAGACTGAACTTCTGCATCTGCATGTACAACTGCTGCTTTATTTGGTACTAAATCTAAATGAACTGTAACATGCTACTTATGGGTGGTTGTCTCAATGTTTTGAACAAAAATAGGTTCAGAATGGTGTCTATTTTGATGTAGCTCTTCTTGCTGTAGCTGTGATTCAAGCTGCAAAAAATCAATCATTTCCTGTGCATTTTGTAGACATGTCTGAATTTCTGAAAGAGATCATTTTCTGATTTGTAATGTGTCATCAACAGTAGATTGTATAAGAGTTCATTGCACTCTAATATTCATTGATCCGGCCCATTTTTCTTCATGTCATTAAAAAAACACAACTGAGGATGAACAGAAATAATATTGTACTCTTACTACAAGATCTTGTAAGGGCCTTGTCAAGTGGCAACAATGTCGGGAAAATGGTTGATGGGAGCAGGACCTGAAGTAAGCTGGATGTTACCAAGTTGCATCCACTTTCTCCAGAGGTGATTTCTCGTCAAGCTACAATAAACATTGGTACAATTGGGCACATAGTAAATCAACAGTCCACAGTTCGTTTCAAGAATGAACTGGAGCGTAACATCACTATTAAACTGGGATATGCCAATGCAAAAATATATAAATGTGAAGATGAGCGCTGTCCTCGACCAATGTGTTACAAGGCATATGGAAGTGGCAAGGAGAACAGTCCTCTGTGTGATGTTGCTGGTTTTGAGAACACTCGCATGAAGCTTTTAAGACATGTGTCATTTGTTGATTGTCCAGGTCATGATATTCTCATGGCTACCATGCTCAATGGTGCGGCTATCATGGATGGGGCGCTACTTTTGATTGTTGGCAATGAGAGCTGTCCTCAAGCTCAAACTTCAGAATTGTTCAACCAAATCGCCGGTCCACCAGAAATGTCATACAAAAGCAGTAATACAAGCAAGATTCAACTCTAGGAACATGGATCAACTCCTAATTATCAGCCCCTGCAAACAAACTCGGCGGAATGAGTCCCCTGGAAATCGTGTAACATTTGGAATGATAAATTCGTATAGGGATAGATGCCCGCGTTCAGATAAAAGAATAATGGATATCCACGGCACCTCCAACACTGATGTCAAACTCCAGCAAGGACGACACGTTCAGCTCAACCCATTAAACATATTTTACTCATCCCGCCATCAAGTAACCTCGGATGACAGTGTTCAAGAAGGGACTCGGCAACTCGAACCTCTGATTTCAGACTTTGGTGCGCTCAGCCACAACAAGAGAGGGAACTCATTCATGGTGAGCCTAGCTTCTAGGCTAGTCAGGATTGCACATGGCCTGTATAGTATCAGCGACAGCCCAAATACGTCCCACACATCTGAAGGAGCTTGATTCTGGCTTGCGATAGGAGTACACACAGGTTGAAGTGAATTCGGCACTCATAAAGAGCCCTGTTCAAGAGGCAAATCCGACCTTTACTTGATGGCTCTTTTCGCAATTGATTTTCAGCCCCTTCAGAGTAATTTCCCCCTCTAAACTTTGGCTTCAACGCTCTCGATAAGATTAACAAATCTGACGCTTTGTATAGAGTTGTCGTTGTAAATCTGATCGGAAGACGGATGGTGCAAATTTACGAACCTTCTCGGAAGAGATGGAATATCGTGGGATACATTTCGGATGTTATAGTGTGCGATGTACTTGTTTCTTACGACGGAACATTCTACTTTCACTACCATTCGACAGGTGATAAAACGTATGGCATCGGGGTTTTCACTATCCCAGGCAAGGGAGACGGTTCAGACGTGCCTACCAACCCCATTCCCATACTTTTTGCACCATTCCCTGAAATACTGCTGAATTGGATGCGAACCTCGTGGTCATGGCCACATATAATCACCTGCGGGTCGCGTGTATTGCTAGTTGCATCGAAACGGAGACACGTCGAGTTTGAACAAGCCCTTCCACAATTTTGAACCTATTCCATGCTCACCTTGGTCTCCATGCTCATAGCAGCAGTGTCGGACAGAGAATAATGGCAGAGGAAATGCCATTAAATGCACATCACGAGGAGCGTTATGTGAAGCGTTAACTAAGCAGGGTTTTTTTTCTAATTCAAGACTACAAATAGTGTAGAGACTAGGCTTTACAATGGGTAGAATGATAATGAATTAATCATATTCGATGACTGGAAAAGAATAATGGGTTAGTGTGCGCAGATGGGTTCCGGTGAAACTGCAGCATTCTGTTTCCCTGAGATGTTACTGTGCATAAGATAGAACTGAGCAGAATGTTATGATGTTCTAATGATAGTACTGAAAAGAAATGTTTGGTAACAGGCGTGAGGCTTTATGATGACTACACAGAGCAGAATATGGAGCGTTGCTACCAGGTGAGGGATAGCAAAATGCATTCCATATGGAGCTGTGGCAATAATTAGTGTCAGCGAATTGGCAGAGCTTAGGTGCGCAGGAGGGTTAAGTTTCCAGAATAGGAAAAACCAGCGTTACATATGCAGAGTCCGCTCAATAAAATGGAACGGATAAAGGAGTCTATAATCACCATTACACACAGAACTGAACAAGTAAATGTAGAAAACTAAATGTTGAGCTTGATTAGTTCATAAAACTCATGGAAGGCCACACATCATAAAACTCATTAAAACATAGAAACGTTGGTTTACACAGGCCACAAAAACAAGTGGCTTACACAATATTGAGAAGGTTATGAACGTACCGGCTCTGATACCATGTTAAACACACATGGGGAGCGAGAAAGATGTAAAAAATAAAACATGCAAATCAATTTTTATTCACAAATGATACACATTTATAGTACATGTGGTGACCGTTGGGATTCACATCCCAAGGTCCCTTGGACTGCTTAATCTCTTTAGCTTCCACACTAACCCATTTAGGATTAGGTGTCCAATAGTCCATAAATGTGTTTCCTTTGTTGACACTGAGACACCAGGTTTTCTACGGCGGCACAGGGATCTCGCGCTTCCTGTATCACACACAATGTGTTTTTTCGCCCAAAACAAGAATAAGTGTTCTCCGTCCTGCTGGAAAACTACTTAGCTCACCAAAATATTGTCGATAAATTGACATTTCTCAGCAACATAATGTTAATTTCTTGCTGTATTGGGAACAATTAGTTTTATTGTCCGATATTTCGCTACCAAGTATTGATTTTATAGTGATATAACAACTTTTCTCATGGGAATCTTTATGTGGATGGCTCCCACCATCTCACGAATTTACTCTACATGTTTTGGACCAAGCGAGGGTTCGCAGGCACCGATTATTTTTAGGGTTTGAAGGTCAGGGCCGAGTTGAAGTCAGGATCGAACACTGCTCAAGATTTCAAGAATTGAACAGCTTAACGACTCGATAATGAAACCTTTTTTGATTTTTTATTTCATTGAAGTATTGTTTTCTTTCAGAACGAAAAAGGCGCTATTTATATTATTAACAAAGGATAATTTGCAGTAATTACATATAGTATGGCAAAAAAACAGTGCCAATTCATTGAAGTATTCTTTGCGAAGAAATATTCTTTAGATAAACAAAAGATCTTAAATATTAGGGATTTCTTCAGCACAGTGGTGAAAATTTGTGTGGAGGCTTAAAGATCTAGGGTTTTGCAAGTTCAGTTGTGCAGAAATAGGTATATTCAGTTATAAGAGGCAGTTCACCGTTGCGATCAAGATGGGCGGGCAGAAATGGTCTTCTCAGTCAACGAATGCTAAAATTACAATTGCACAAGCTTCTTCGAGGATAGGGAACTCTCCAAAGATCGAAGTTGATAAGAGATCCAGATGTAATTTTGCATAGATCCTTTGAGATATGCATGAAGGTTTGAGTTTTGTTGTGATCCTTTAGCAATTATTTTAGTGACTGATTGGGAGTTCAGGAACATGGTGATCTAGGTTCTTCAATATCAAGGTAGTGTAAAGATTTGTCTGTCTAAGAGGGGGAGGTTTACATTGGAGGAGAGTGCAGTGCCGAGATTTATATTTTCAGATAGAGGTGTATTGGGATGTTCCTCTCCTCTATGTTGGAAGTTTATAGTGTTTCCTGGTCAATGATGGCTATTCTTCTTCGTCTAAACATCTTTCTAGAGTAGGATTTTTGAGGTATATGGATCTTTGTGATATTGGGTTTGGTGGATAGAAGTAAGTTTTGTTTCCAGAGTGTTTGTTCCCAGGGCAATTTTCATTCCGTATAGAAGTTCTGGATTTGGATCATCTTTACACAAGGGGTTTCGTTTTAATTGATAAGATTTTTATTACGATGTGGTTGGTGAGATATTTTTGAATTCATTCAACCAACCTTTTGTAAGGATTAGAGGCGCACAACACACCAACACCAACTCTGAAACACTGAACACAAGAACACACCTCTATTTATCAGTTAACAAGTATATATACAAGCTGGAGAAGTTTCTGGAGACGGGTTCAGTCGGTGGCTTACTGGAGAAGCTTCAATGAATCCGCTGACTTCTAGAACTTCATTAAATGCAACCACTGGTTTCTAGATCCAGCATTAAATCAGGTGGTTGGAATTACATCTCGTTTCGAACACTCCCCCTTAATTCCAACTACATACGATGAACAAGACACTATACTCTTAATTGTCATGCCTGCTGGTCTAAGTCTCAGCTAGGCTTATAACATAATTTGGTTTTCTACAGTGTACAAATTATTTCTACATATTTCAAATTTAGCCTTGCCAAGAGGCTTGGTGAATATGTCAACCACATTTCCACTTGTATTACAATATGATAAGTCAATTTCTTTTGATTGCAATTTTTCTCTTCCAAAATGATGTTGTGTCTCAATGTGTTTTGTCCTTGCATGATATATAGGATTGTTTGCCAACTTGATAGTGCTTTGATTGTCACATATGATTACTGTAGGTGCTTGTTGTGTTTCTCCAACATCTTCAAGTATCCTTCTAAGCCATATTGCTTCACAGGTAGCACTGCATAATGCTTTATATTCAGCTTCAGTGGATGACAATGAAACAGTTGGTTGTTTCTTACTACTCCATGATATTGGTCCTGAACCAATATTGAACACGTATCCAGTAGTAGATTTCCTATCATTTGGATTTCTAGCCCAGTCAGAATCAGAATAACCTGCCAATTCAACATCAAATTCATCAGTATACATAATACCAAAATTAAGTGTTCCTTTCAAATATCGAAGGACTTTCTTTGCTGCTTTCCAATGGCTTTCACAAGGCTTAGCCATGAACTGACTAAGTATGTTGATGGAATATGCTATATCTGGCCTACTAGTGGTGAGATAATTCAGACTTCCCACCAGTTGACGGTACATAGTTCCATTCACCTCTTTGGTTCCATCATCACTGCACAATTTGACATTCTGTTCTAAAGGAGTAGATGTTGCCTTGCATTCAATCATATTGAATCTTTTAAGGATTTCCCTTGTATATTTGCTTTGTGTGATTAGTGTCTTGCCAGGCTCCCTCCAAACTTCAAGACCTAAACAATAATGCAATTCACCAAGATCCTTCATCTCAAATACATGTGACAACTGATTTTTAATTTCTTCAACCAACTTACATGCATTTCCTGTTATGATAAGATCATCAACATATACAGATATTAAAGCAACATTCTTGTCTTCATCTTTCTTGATGTACAAGCTAGGATCATTTTTGCTTCTCATAAAGCCTTTCTCATAAAAGAAAGAATCAATTTTCACATACCATGATCTTGGTGCTTGTTTCAAGCCATATTGATCCATGTGGATATTGGTGGCCACCTGCCAAGTCCACCTGGACCCCCACCATTGTCTTTCTCAGCATTTTCAGTTTCGTTAATTGTAGCACAACTTACTATTTTTAGCAGTTTTTCGGGTCCTGAACTTCCGGAGCCGTTTTGAGGCCCTAAACTACGTTTTTTGGGGAATCCGGGGGCAACACGGGTCCATGAAACATGGACCAGTGTTTCCCATTCCAACAATGATAGTGCTCGAATAGATCTTTCTAATGAGCTATTGTACGCGTCAAACAGAGATCATATGCTAAAGTTACGACCCCGGGAAGTTGATGTACCAACTTACCCCCAAACGGGGCCAACAGTTTGGCGTTTCATCTCCTAGGGATAGGTTTTGGAATGTTAAGGGTTTTTCATTGTTTCTCAACAATAAATAGGCCTTCGAGCCTCATTGTAACACAGTTCAGAGGCATGTAGCCATCACATCTCTTCTCAGAGATAAGCTACCATCGCCCTAGCTAGTTTATTTCCATTTCTGATTGTAAGCCTATTTCAGTATTTTCCATTAATGAAATGAAGTATTATTTCCGCTGCATATTTGTGTATATGGTTATCTCTGTAATTTGTTGCGTTCCTATGTAAATCCGGATCATTTTTTGGACCAAAGTCAGGCATTTATGAGCAAATTGGCAGCCAAATACGAAGGAACAAGGCTGAGGATTTATAGGAGGGGTGTCTCCTACACTAAATGACTCCTTCCTCGAGTTCTCCGCCATCAGCTCAGAGTTCAACAACCCACCAAAGATGATTTCAAGGGGAAACCAAACAGGTTTAGTGAAGTGGCTGATTAATTGCAGTTTTGGGTAGCCAAGCTCCCAAAGTTAAGGAGGATTGTTGGGACTTCTCGTGTTGCATAAGTAGGAAGGCTTCAAGCCTTGGGAGTTTAGCTATTGAACAGTTTGTTTTCGCACTTTAGTGTAGCTCTGCATTCAACTCATTTTTCGAGCTCTTTCTGTGAACAGTTTTATGACATGACTATTATTTTTTGAGTAATTAAGATGAATCTCGCTTTGCACCAGCTCTGAGCTTTCTTAAGAGGCTGTAGCTCTTTGGGTTGGGCCCAACCCAAGTGTCACTACCTCCTTTGTATACTTTTATGCATTTTTCTTGCATTCATAGAATAGTTTCTATTATTTAGGTTAAAATCTTGCTTTGTTACTTAAGTTGTTTTTGATGATTAAGGTAGTTTTTCATGCTTCAGGTTGAATTGATAGTTTGGTAATAGAAAAGATCTGTGAAAATACCATAAACCAGTCCTTGATCTTATCTCTCCCTCCTTGGGACCATGAGCTGAGACCAAAGCATACTTGCTGCCACAAAAAAATTGTTTTTGCCTTCCAATGTAATTGCTAGTGTTAGATTTTAAGTTGGAAACGTTGATATCAGTTGTGTTTTCATGTTTAGATCTGTTCTTGCTCAATTTCCATAGCTCTCTTGCATGATTTTCTGTCTATAAACCTTTGTTCATCATATTTCTGGTTTTTGGGTCAGATTAGGTCAAAATAGATATATCTCTAGTCTTTTTAGTCTTTGTTCAATCACTTTTGGCCTTTTTGTCCTAGATGCACAAGGAAGCATCTTAGGAGTGAGTGTCCATTGCACTTCGTAGAGGTATGTTTCATTTGTGAGGCAAACCACCCTACAAACCAGTGCCGAACCTTACCAAGATTTAAAGCTATGTACAAAGGAGCTGAAGGAGCCACTAAACCACTCTACTTCATGAACCAAAAGAGGACACATGGACCCAGACCTTACCAACAGTGGATGCAAGGGACATCTCAGACTTATTACAACCCCAACCAATCCACTCACATACCTTCTTGGAGTACCCCTGCTCATCCTTCCTGGTTCACACCCCTTCCTTGGTCATATCCATTTCAATACCATACTCAACCTGCTGCTCATTCGTTTCATTCTCATGTTCAGCCACAACCTCAGTGGAATGCACCTCAACAGGGGTGGAGGCCCCAGTACAACTCTCCTCCTGCTATTTTTCCTCCACCACCTACTCAACTACAACCATTACCTCCTGCTCATCCAAGACAACCCTAGATGCCTACTCAACCGAACCTGAACCCTAATAACAGACAGACCTAGCAGGTATATACTCGGGAGACAACATGCCCTACCTATATTGTGGAGATTTAGAAGATCAACCTAGGATCTGGGAAGGTCCTCCCAGATAGCCAACCTCCTCCTAAGGAGGATGAGGAAGAAAAACAAGAAAGTGAACCCAAAGCCATTCCACCATTTCCTGAGAGACTAACTGGAACCCGCAACCAAACCCAGAAGAGGCTGAACTTCTGGGAGAACTTAAATAGTTATGTGTAAAAATACCACTTCTCTAGGCCATAAAAGATGTAAAGATCTACAACAAATTGATCAAAGGGAAGTGTTTCAGGCACCCAGGAAGGCGCAAGAGATATGCCCCAACTATCAATGTCATAGGACAACTGTCCAACCTAATGTTGGGACAAGTAATCTGTCCAAAATATCTGGACCCTAGGAGTCCTGTAGTTGATGTCCACATCAATGGCACCATAATGCCCCACACCCTGATTGATCTAGGGGCTGCCATTAATGTGATGACCAGGGACACTATGGTCAAACTCAACCTTCAAAGTTCCCTAAGAAAGACCTCGACAGTACTGCAGTTAGCAGACCGCTCCACCGTGACCCCCGAGGGGATTGTGGAAGATTTCATGGTCTCCATTGATTCTTGGGAGTACCTTGCAGACTTTTTAGTCCTTTAGCCAAAGGAAAAACTCACTAAATACGCCCTCATTTTGGGAAGGCCTTGGTTAGCTACTGCAGATGCTTACATCAGTTGTCGAGCTAGGAGCATGACCATTTAGAATCAGCCTATATCCAAACAGCTAGTCCTATATCCTGCTACCCAACCTCTGCTAGAACATGACTTATCTCTCTGGTTGGAGGAGGAAGATGAGGATGAAGTCTACTCTGCACCATTGTGCACAGTGGAAGCCACCTGGGGAGGTCCTCAAACCAAGGATGACCTTATTGAGAATTTGATTCAAAATCCACCTCCCAGTGTGCTGCCATTAGAAGAGTTGGTAGAAGACACCCAACCCAAGTGTCAGTGCCTCTTTTGTGTACTTTTATGTGTTTTCTTGCATTCATAGAATAGTTTATGTTATTTAGGTTAAAATCTTGCCTTGTTACTTAGGTTGGTTTTGATGATTAAGATAGTTTTTCATGCTTCAAGTTGATTTGACAGTTTGGTAACATAAAAGATCTACAAAAGGCCATCAAGCAGTCTTTGATCTCATCTCTCCCTCCTTGGGACCATGAACTGAGACCAAGGCATACTTGTTGCCACAAAAACATTGTTTTTGCCTTCCAATGCAATATGCACAAGTACTAGCTCTCACTGCAAACTATCACTTGATGAGTTGGCACAAGTTCGCTAGAAGCTTAAACCAACTTCTATGAGTTCTTAGAAGAATATTTTAACTGTGATGGATGAAAGCTAACTCAAAAGAGGCTAGTCTACTTGTAGAAAGAAACTGAAAGCTGAAAGGAAATGCAAACCCTAGAAAACCCTAGTTTTACTCACTAACATTACTGGTGCAAGAAAAGAGATGAAGCTGCTGAAATGGATGCCATTGACTCTTGGAAAGGTAGAATTCATGTGACTAAGCTACTTCTGAAGGAAAATATAGAAAAAAACATCTTTTTGTATTTTTGAGTAATTTTGCAGAATTACTATGCATGTGCTTTAACTATTTTTTACTGGCAGAGGTTTATTGGCAAAAGGAAATGGAGTGGGCGCTTGCAGGAGGTTGGGAAGGTGAGAAGAGGACCTAAGGGGTCCCTAGCACCCTTATGGAGAATTCCATAGTGATCAGATCTCGAAAAACTGCTCGCGTGAACTTCTACAGGAAGTCTGCAGGGATTCTACAGGAAGTTCTACAAGAATAGGTCGAAAGTTGTTTTTAGAGGGTTGATGGTGGAAAAATAGTGGGAAAGTGGAAATGAAAGATGGATAAGGATGTTAAGGGGTCTAGGACCTGGTAAATGAAGCTGAGTGATGAAGATAGTTGGATTTGTTCAAGGATGAAGAGAGCAATGTTGCACAAAAATGTAGAAATGAGAGAAATTTGGGAAAGTATGACGAATGGGTGAAGGAAATCTTGAGAGAGAGACTGTAGCAGGTTGTATGATAGAGGAAGGATAGGCTAAAGTGTCTTACAGGTTTTTTGCACACTACTTTCCAAAACTAAGCCAAGCAAATACTAGAAAAAAAGATATTTATCTATTTTGACCTAATCTGACCTAAAAACCAGAAACATGATGAACAGAAGTTTATAGATAGAAAATCATGCAAGATAGCTATGGAAACTGAGCAAGAATAGATCTAAACATGAAAGCACAACTGCTATCAATTTTTCCAATTTAAAATCTAACACTAACAATTGCATTGGAAGACAAAAACAATGTTTTTGTGGCAGCAAGTATGCCTTGGTCTCAGTTCATGGTCCCAAGGAGGGCGAAATGAGATCAAGGACTGCTCAATAGCTTTTTTGTGAATCTTTTCTGTTACCAAACTTTGAAATTAACCTCAAGCATGAACAACTATCTTAATCATAAAAAACAACCTAAGTAACAAAGCAAGATTTTAACCTAAATAACAGAAATTATTCTATGAATGCAAGAAAAACACATAAAAGTACACAAAGGAGGTACTGACACATGGGTTGGGTCCAACCCCAAGAGCTACAACATCCTAAAACAACTCAGAGCTAGTGCAAAGCGAGATTCATCTTCATTAATAAAAAAGAATAGTCATGTCACAAAATTGTTTACAACAAGAGCTCGAAAATGAGTTGAATGCAGAGCTGCATTAAAGTGCGAAAATGAACTGTTCAATAGCTAAAATTTAACTAAAAGATGGTGGGCTCCAGTATTGTAGCAATGATGCTGCAACTCCTGGGACTCCCTTCTTTACTTTTATCAACCCGGTAGTTCGTAACAAACTTGGAAGCAACAGTGCTATATGCACAAGTATTAACTCTTACTGCAGGCTGTCACTTGATCAGCTGGCACGAGTTCACTAGGAGCTTAAGCCAACTTTTATGAGCTCTTAGAAGAAGCTTTTAACTGTGATGGATGAGAGCTAACTCAAAAGAGGCTAAACTACTTGCAGAAAGAAGCTGAAAGCTGAAAGGAAATGCAAACCCTAGTTTTACCGACTAACCTTACTAGTGTAAGAAAAGAGATGAAAGTTGCTAAAATGGATGCCATTGACTCTTGGAAAGCTAAAATGCATGTGACTAAGCTACTTCTAAAAGAAGATATGGAAAAAGCATATTTTTGTATTTTTGAGTAATTTTGCAGAATTATTATGCATGTGCTTTAACTATTTTTTACTGTGCAGAGGTTTATTGGCGAAAGGAAATGGAGTGGGTGCTTGCAGGAGGTTGGGAAGGTGAGAAGAGGGACTAAGGGGTCCCTATCACCCCTCTAGAGAATTCCACAGTGATCAGATCTTGAAAAAACTGTTCGCGTGAACTTCTACAGGAATTGCATGGGTTCTACAGGGAGTTCTACAAGAACAGGCCGAAAGTGGATTTTAGAAGGTTGATGGTAGAAAAACAGTGGGAAAGTGGAAATGAAGGATGGATAAGGATTTTGAGGGGTCTAGGACCTATTAAATGAAGCTAAGGAGTGATGAAGGTGGTTGGATTTGTTCAAGGATGGAGAGAGCAATGTTGCACAAAAATGTAGAAATTGGGGCAAGTTGAGAAGGTGTGGCAAATGAAGGGAAGAAATCTTGAATTAGGGCTGGAACAGGTTGTATGATGGAGGAAGGGTAGGTAGGAATGTATTACAGGTGCTCTACACACTATTTTCCGAAACTGGTCGAATAAAGACTGAAAAAAACCAGAGATCTATCTATTTTGACCTAATCTGACATAAAAACCAAAAATATAATGAGCAGATGTTTATAGATAGAAAATCATGCAATATAGCTATGGAAACTGAGCAAGAACAGATCTAAACATGAAAACACAACTGATATCAACGTTTCCAACTTAAAATCTAACACTAGCAATTGCATTGGAAGGCAAAAACAATGTTTTTGTGGCAGCGAGTATGCCTTGGTCTCAGCTCATGGTCCCAAGGAGGGAGAGATGGGATCAAGGACTGCGTGATGGCCTTTTTTCAGGTCTTTTCTGTTACCAAACTTTCAAGTCAACCTGAAGCATGAAAGACTACCTTAATCATAAAAAACAACCTAAGTAATAAAGCAATATTTTAACCTAAATAACAAAAACTATTCTATGAATGCAAGAAAAAAACATAAATGTACATAAAATAGGTAATGGCACTTGGGTTGGGCCCAACCCTAAGAGATACAACCTCCTAAGAAAGCTCAGAGTTGGTGCAAAGCGAGATTCATCTTCATTACACAAAAAATAATAGTCATGTCACAAAATTGTTTACAGAAAGAGCTCAAAAAATGAGCTGAATGTAGAGCTGCACTAAATTGCGAAAACAAAATGTTCAATAGCTAAACTATCAAGGCTTGAAGCCTTCCTACTTATGCAACATGAGGACTCCCAACAATCCTCCTTACCTTTAGGAGCTGGGGTGCCCAAAACTGCAATTAATCAGCCACTTCACTAAACTTTCTCGGCTGCCCCTTGAAATCATTTTTGGTGGGCTGTTGAACTCCGAGCTGATAGTGGAGAACTCGAGGAAGGGGTAATTTAGTACAGGAGACACCCCTCCTATAAATTCTCAGCTTTGTTCTTTCGTATTTGGTTGCCAATTTGCTCATAAATGCCTTACTTTGGTCCAAAAAAGGTCCAAAAATCTG
>APFE030271591.1:0-17436 GCA_000404065.3 Pinus taeda
TATATATACAAGTTGAAATGCTTTACTTGAGGAGGTGATTTGGGCATCGATTAAAGTGAGAAGAAGTAACAGTTCACAACTTGTGAACTTTATACAAGTTGAAATGCTTCACTTGAGGAGGTGATTTGGGCATCGATTACATTGAGAAGAGGTAACAGTCCACAACTCGTGAACTTGAAGGAACAGAGGAAGCCTAAGATCGAGCAAGAAGGAAGAAATTCGAAGGTCCAATAGGAAATATGGAAGTCGGAAGACAAGCAACTCTATTGATTGGCTTAACCTTTGAAAGTCTCGGACCAATGATGAATTAATCAAGTACATAACGCAACCTGAAGAACAATTCAGTGAAGGGAAAAATAAAGTTTCAACTGGCATCGTTTGAAGGGAGCAGTAACCAACACCAGTATTGAAGCATTTGTGAATTTGTTTATGGGAAGTAATAGATCACAACAATAATAACAGTGAGAAGCAGTCACTCTTGAAACAGTTACCACAACAATAAAGAACAAAGGGTTGAAAACAAAGAATTAACTTTGTGCATACATTGAGGGCTTAGTGCAACCTATCAAAGATATAATGTCGAAAAGCATCAATAGATCTTGGAGACATTGTTGGAAATCATGATGGCTATTTAAAATCATCATGAGGTAACTTTTGCACACTCTGTTTGGGAAATATGAAGAGTTGTGAAGACTCCTTCATATGAACACAGGTTGTCATGAATATAGCAGTGAAGGTGTAGGTTGAAATAATTCAATGAAGAATATTTTGGGAGAAGATAATTACTATCAAACATATATAGACAAAATATAGCAAGGGGTTGGAGCCCAGTACCTTCACACAAAGCCTAACAGCTTGACGGTTGATCCATTATAACACAAATGGAAAATCCTGGGAAGAAAGTCTCCAATCATCCTAAAGATATGTCTCCCTGAACCATCGAAGTTGAAATCAATGAATTTCTAAAGGCTTCATGGTTCAATGGAAACTTTGATATATGGGAAGCAAGAATGAGGAATTTCTTAAAGACTCAAGGCATTGAAGCCTGGAAATCAATGATTTTTGATAACATGATGGATGGATAATCCAAGGAGTACAATACAAAAGAAAGGAACAAAATCCTGAATGGGCTACCAGATTCTATAAAGAAAAATTTAGAAAAGTGTTAATCAACAAAGGGTATATGGGACAAACTTCATGATCTTCAATCGAGAGGAGCATTGACCATGACCACTAGTCAAGAAGATGATGGAAAGCAGGAAGGAAATATAGAACCCATCATGGAAACTGAAAATGAGAATGATGACATCAAGGACAAAGAAGATCTAGGAGATAAAGAGAATGAAAAGTATTTCGTAGAAGATATCTTCGCTAAACTTATGGTTGCCATGGAATAAATTATCAGTTTGAAAAAGGAAAACGAAGAACTTATGAAGAAAGTACTAGCTGGTGACCAAGACGAAATAAGGAAGGAAGTTGACCTTGTGAAGCTTCAAGTGCAAGAAAGAGATGAAGAGATTGTCAAGATTAAGGAGCAATTTCATCAAAACAAAACAAATAATCATGAAGAAGTCATATCCATGAAAAATCAATTGAATAAGGTAAAGAAATAGGAAGATACATTGTCAATCCACCTTGAACAACAACATACAAGCTTGAACAAACTTGAAGCAGAGATTGGTCAATACAAGGAAGTGGTCTCCACTCTTAAATCTTAACTAGAAGAAGGAAGAAAGCTAGGAAAATGAGCATAGAAGAAAATGGAAGCATTGATAAACATAGAAGGACAGGTTGATGAAACAAAAAAGGAGAGAAACACCATGATATGCCAACTAAAAGAAAAGGATGAAGAGATATTCAAACTAAAATCCGACCTCAACCTTCTCCAGGTCGAAACATATAAAGCTACAAGGATCATGGAAGAAATGGAGAACAGTCTAGATAAAAAAATGAAGAAATATTCAAAAAGAAGTCAAATATCATCTCCCTTAAAATAGAAGCAAATAAAGCAACTTGTATCAAGGAAGAGATTGAGAAACAATTTCTTAAGAATAATAATGATTGCAAAATATTGGAAGAAGAGATTGTCTTGCTCAGAACAAAGGTTGAAGGGATGGACAAATTTTTGAAGAGCTCGCAAACCTTGGATGACATGCTTAGCCATCAAAGATCCCCATTTGATAAAAAAGGTCTTGGCTATGAAGGAGAATCCTCAAGAAAGAATGATAACGCTTCCAAAAAAAAGGATGTGAGGAAGCCAGAAAGAAATATTAATGCTCCCATTTCCAGCAAAGGCAAGGATAAGAGTCAAGGAAACAATGAGGGAAGTTTCATTCCAAGAATAAATGTAGATGATGTCAAGGATGCAAGAAGAAATGGTTATAATCAAAGGATATCAAGGCAGAAAGACTTCCGAAGTACATCAAGGAAACCTTCTTCTCTCAGGTACCAAAGTATATTTCTTGGTTATTTTTATTCTTGTACAAAATTTGGACACATGGCAAAATATTGTAGGGATTATCACAAAAATAGACATTATGGTCCTTGACAATCTTCGAGAAGAAATTCTGGAGGAAGAAATCATGAATTCTTATTCATGAACAACATATAATGCTTCAAGTGTCATAAAATTGGTCATATGGCACGTGCTTGTAACTTAAATTAGGTTCCTACACAAGCTAGAACCATGAGAAAGAAAATAGTTACACATGTATGGAGAAGAAAGCAAACACAATCTGAAAATATTTTGAACTCTCCAGCAAAGAACACACGTTGTTGACTTGATGAAGATATCTTTGATATTCCAAATGTTTGATGATGGGATTCTTCCAAAAAGAGACCATGCATACAGTTAGGGGGAGCCTGTGATTCTTGATCATTATTGTGGAAGCTATCCCTTATGAAATCCTTGATGAGCTATATTAACAATCATTCTTTGATAAAGATCATTTCTCAGGAGCACTAGATTGAATAACATGATATTTTAACCATTCTTTTTACTGTTGTTGAAGATGTTTTCCACTTGATCACTAAGAAGAAATTGGAGCAGCAGAGAAGGCCATCTAATGCTAGATAAATAGAGAAAATAACTATGTTGTTTGTATTACAGAAGTTGAATGCCTTGACTCAAGGATATGATGTGAGAACAGGTAAATCAAGGATAGTAATAGAGGAAACCTTTAAACAAATAGACACATATGGGAATGGAGCTTGAAGCAATAGTAGTTCGCATCATCTAACATAATTGAAGCATTGCAAAAATGTGTCAACCAGTAGAAAGAATTTAAAAGACAATCACGGATTGGATATCAAAAAAAGGGGAGAATGTTGTGCTATCGAATATAGCTCAACAACTTAAGGAGAAGCATAGAGATGCAAAGGAATCCCGATTTGAAGAAAGATAGTGAGAATGACAATTTCAGTGGCATTTTCTCTTGACTCAGACTGTGAAGGCCTCTTAATTTTGACTGTGGAGACAACATAATACAATGTAGAAGCGTAAAAAATTGGACTTGGACATTTGGTGTATGACTATTTGGAGTCTAGTTTGAAGCATTGAAGTGGAGCCTCTTTAAGCATTGTTGAAGCCATGATGTAGAAGTTCTGAGACATGAAGAGGGAATAATGTGTTAGCTGATGATGAGGCAAAAATCCTTCTATCATGAGTAAGAAGAAGAGCACCATGAGAGGGGGAGTAACATACCCATAAAGATATACTGTCCATAAAGAACATAAGAAGTTTGATACGGGAGCAAGTTTGATAATGTAGAAGTTCAACAGGGGGAGTCCTTGTGCACTCCTTTTCCATTGATGTTAATGGGGGAGGGAAGAAGAATATTATTGCCACCAATGACAAAGGGAGAGATTGTTGATCTAGATTGTCATTGACGTCAATATGGAAATATTATGGATAGTAAATAATTATGTGAAGGCAAGTAGAGTAGATCTGTGAAGCAACAGGAGTAGGAAGAGTTCATCGGAAGCCATCAAAGAAGAGCTATCAGAGTAGAGAAGAGCTATCAGAAGAAGAGGAATTGGAACAGTATCAGAATTCATAGGAATAAAGAGAAATCATAAGAGAAACGAGCCAAGAGAATGTAGATCTTTCGTATATGCCAAAATTAAGAGCCATATTGGAGGAAGTAATAAACCATGGGAACTGTTTTGACAGTATATAAAAAAATCATAGAAATCATATCAGCAGTTCTACTTTATGCCACCACTCCAAACCTTCGATTGCAATATGTAATACGGACCTGATAGCTCCATTACATACACCTTAATATGATATCGCATCCAACACATCGTAGGTCTCTTTAAATCCTTGTGATGTCGAAACCCTCGACTGCGATTTGAGATATGGTCCTAATATTTTTATGAAAAATAATCCTAATGTAATATTGCATCCGCCCATCGATGATCTTATCACAAGTCATAAAGGGATGTATATCCAAACCCTTTGATTGTGATAACATTGTGGACCCATTGCACCATTATGCAACATGGGTACTCTTTGGATGAGGAATTAAATTTTGCATCCAACAAGTACTCCTACTCAAAATTTGAGTAAAAACTTAGGGACATAAGTTGAAAATACGAGTTGAAAAAATAGTTTTATTATTTTACTATTTTCTAATATTTTTATCTCTTTACTCCAAAAATGGTGAATCATCCCCCATGGTTGACATTATCATCTTGAATCCTATTGGTTCTTATAAAGTTTATTTTGGTTGTACATTTTTCTTAGGAGGCCCATTTTAGACCTCAAAACTTTCCTAATGGTTCTGATTGTGGGATTTTAGATAATTGCAATTGTGATTAATAACGTCACATGTGGGACCTCCACGTGGGCCTTGTGAATGTTAAAAAGGGCCTCTCCGATATATTGCATAGTAAGAGACCTCCGAAAAGTTCTGATTATGATTAGCATGATGTGGCATATGGGGATTGCTAGACTTCTATTATAATATGGGCATATGCCTCTCCTATAATGTGATTTCTGTAAAAAGGCTAAGTTATAATTGATTGAATATTAACAAAAGACCTTCCAATATGTTTTAATATACCACCTAATGCACAATTCGGCCCCTACACCAATGAATGGGCCATTTTGTTTATTGGAAAAACTCATATATATATACAAGTTGAAATGCTTTACTTGAGGAGGTGATTTGGGCATCGATTAAAGTGAGAAGAAGTAACAGTTCACAACTTGTGAACTTGAAACAATAGAGGAAGTTGAATATCAAGTGAGAATAAAGAAAGTCGAAGGTCCAACATAAAAGAAAGAAGTCGAAGGATGAACAACTATGTTGATTGGTTTAACCTTTGAATGTCTTGGACCAATGATGAATTAATCAAGTACAAAATGCAACATGAAGAAGAATTCTGCAAAGGGCAAAAGAAAGTTTCAACTGACATCGTTTGAAGGGAGCAGTAACCAACATCAGTATTGAAGCATTTGTTATTTTTTTTTATGGGAAGTAATAGATCCCAACAACAAGGACAGTGAGAAGTAGTCACTCCTGAAACAATTGCCACAACAATAAATAACAGAGAGTTGAAAACAAAGAATTATCTTTGTGCAGAAATTGATTTCTTAGTGCAACCTATCAAAGATATCATGTTGAAAAGCATCAACAAATCTTGGTGACATTGTTGGAAATCATGATGGCTATTTAAAATCATCATGAGGGAAATTTTGCAGACTATGTTTGGGAAATATGAAGAGTTGTGAAGACTCCTTCATATGAAGATAGGTTTCCATGAATATAGCAATGAAGTTGTAGGTTGAGAGAATTCAGTGAAGAATATTTTGGGAGAAGATAATTAGTATCAAACATATCTAGACAAAATATAGTAGTGGGTTGGAGCCTAGAGGGCTAGAGACTTGAACAAGACAAGGTTGGTGCATTGACAAGATAGGGTAAGAGCCCTTGGGTTGATGCCTCATAATTGAAAGGATTGGTGTCTTTGGAGTTGGTGCTCCTAAATCCAAGGTTGGTGCCTTGGCAAGACAGGAT
Source organism: Pinus taeda (assembly GCA_000404065.3). Taxonomy (NCBI): domain Eukaryota; kingdom Viridiplantae; phylum Streptophyta; class Pinopsida; order Pinales; family Pinaceae; genus Pinus; species Pinus taeda. The sequence goes on from APFE030271591.1 coordinate 6,024, forward strand.
TGGTGCCCTAGAGGTTGGAGCCTCACAAAAGACCAAGTTGGTGCTTGCCAATGGGTTGGAGCCCTATATATATTGTACTTGATTTATTGTAAAGATTATATTAATAAAAACATTTATTCCTATTGTTCATTTTCTGTTCTAAATATAATTGATTTAACTCGTAAAAATAAAAATTGAAAAGAAATATTGATTCACCCTCCCTCTTAGTATTTCCAACAACATGTGTGTCTCTCACACTTGCATTCCATGTGCTTGTCACATTTGCATGATGTTGTTCATGGTTGTAGTGATGTTGTCATGTCAAATTTGAGGTGTGCTTGGGATATGCATCATTGTGAGTGTATGACTGGTTACATGTCGATTTATGTTGCTTACATGTATATCTGTAGTATGCTTGGTTACATTCTTGCATGTTTGGTTACATTCTTGTATGCTTGGTTGCATGTATCATTCTTGTAGGTTTAACTTCAAATATTATTCACTCATGCTTGGTCATATGTGTTTATGCGTATATGTGGATGGTTATGCATCGCTTATGCATGTTCATGTTTGCATGAGGTCATGGTGTATGTTGTTTTTGATGTCATGCATTGAAGACTGGACCCCATCTAGAATGATAGTTGCATGATTATATGCTTATGTACTATTTGTATATATCGTTATGATTATGTTATGCATGTATCATGATGATATGTTGATCTTGCAGAAAAGGTATCCTCCCCGAGTTATACTAAGGTACGTTGTTTTATTGTGATTTGGTTTCGCTAACATGATATACTTTGCAGGAAGAAACATCAAATGGCTAGAAAGTTGGTTGACTACAGAGACTTTGCTTATGAATCCGAAGAGAAGTATTATGTTGTGAACTATTTTGATTTGGAAGTGACACTGAGAAGACTAAAGGAAGAGATAATGAGTTGTAGGGTGGATAATGATAGAATCGTATAGTCATAGGAAAAGTTCGCAGAGATAAATGTAGTCATACTTCAGAGCTTGTCATATTTTCAGTGATAGGGGTCGCTTCAGATCAGTCATGAGCAAGAGAGAAAAACTAATGGGGCATATGACAGTATATCACATGGTGGTAACCGATCATATAGAGAGGACACAATCTGAGATGGTAAATTGTTGGAAACTTTGGAGAGGAGAAGGGATAGACATAGGTATGATTCTAGTTCTAATTTAGATAGGCACTATGATCATCATCAGTATCATCCTTATAGGAGGAGTGATAGGGGATACTTGCCAAACGAATTTAAGAAAGCAAAGCCATAGGATGCAGAGGCATGGATGCTTAGCATGAGGAAGTTCTTTAGGTTGCATGATTATTCAGAGAACATGAAAGCTAGAGTAGCTACCTTCAGTCTCAAAGGTAACGTGGACATTTGGTGGGAATATGTGAAGAATTTCAATTGTATTCATGAGGAAGATCTATCTTGGAGTGAGTTTGAGTGGATATTTAAGAAGAAGTACCTATCAGAAAGGTACTTTGATGACAAGGAAAAATAATTTTATGAACTAAAGATGGGTTCCATGATAGATCATGAGTACACTAGTAAGTTCTTGGATTTACTAAGATATGTGCCTTACCTCACAAAGGAGAAGGCTAAGATTCAGAGGTTCATTAGTGGGTTAGCGGTTGCATTTAAAGACAAGATTGAGTTCGTTGAGCCTAGATCTTTGGAAGAGGCCATTCAAAAGTTGAAGCATTGCTATGAACAACGCAACATTGAAACTAAGCTAAGATGGAGAGGTAATGTAAATAAAAAAGAAAAATGGGATAAGAAGAAAGTAAGGTGACATGGTACAGTTAACAAGGAGAATGTTGCACTGCTTAAGAGGTTCAATGCATCAGATAGATGTTAGGGAAATCAATTTGAAGAAAAGAATAAGGATTGAGGCTAGAAGCATATAGAGTGTCGGATTTGTGGCAAAGATCATCCCAGGAGAGATTGTCTGTAGAATCAAGCTGGTAGATCTAAGATATACAGTGCAAAGGAGGCATAGAATGTTGGAGACATTGGTCAGAGTATTCGACGTATCTATGCAGCCTTGGATAACAAACAAGCAGAACATTGGGCATCTATCATCGAGATGGACGGTAATCTTTGTGATCAAGTTATTTATATTTTGATTGACCCTAGATCTAATTATAGCTATGTTGGTCCTGAATTGGTGGATAATTTGGTTTCAATAAGGAGTTGCATGTAGAGTCTTGGTTAGTGCAATTGGCTATAGGTACAAAGAAGCAAGTGCAACATTGGGTGAGATCTTGTGCATTTGACTTAAATTGTATGCCCACAGCAACAAATTTAAATGTATTACAATTGGGTTCAGACAATATGTTATTGGGCATGGATTGGTTGTATGTACATAGAACCAAGGTTGACTATTATGACAAAGCTATTGAGTGTGTTGATGACAATGGAGAACCAAGAGTCTTACACGGTAAGAATAAGGCCACATCAGTTAGGATGGTGACAACTATTTAAGCAAAGTGTAGTCATAAGAAAGGGTGCAAGCTATTTGTAGTGCACATTTTTGATGATAATGGTGATGAGCCTCAATATTGCAACAAGAATGCTACAACTCCCAATACTACTGACGTTAATTATCAACTTGGGGTTCGTACAAACTTAAGAGGTATCAACACTATATGTGCAGCATACAATGTGTCCTTCCTTTGCTGTCATGATTTAATGGAGCGCATGTATTGAAATCAAATCCTAAACTAATTGCATAAAATGAACTCCTCGAAATGGAAACACTAACCTATTGCAAGAAATAAAGTACAAGTAAAGAAACATATTCTAATTACATAAATATCATGAATTAAAGGTAAAAGAAACCTAACTTAACCCTATTTATCACATGTGATGATTTAAATTAACTGAGCATGGAATCTAATCTAGGGAGTATTAATTGTTGCATGCATGTGCTAATTAATAAAAAAAGGAACTATTTTTCTTTATCTTTTCATTTTATAAATGCAAATGCTAATCTTTCCTTGTTCTTTAGCAGGGGAGACAGGTGTGGAGGAAGAGGGTACAATGGTTTTTATGGCTTGGAGGTCAAGTAGAGGCCTAATACTAGCTTAAATGATGATTTTTCTCAATTTAGACTAAAAAAAAGCCACTATAAGATTTCCTACAGGATGTCTACAAGATCCCCTGTTTTATTACAAAATATAGGCCGAAAGCTTAGGAAGTGGTCTAGAAGGTGGAACAGAGCTTGGGGAAGGTGGATAATGGAAGAATAAGGCATGGAGGTGGTGGACACTACCAAAAACTGAAGAAATCACTTCGAGATAGGTAGATTTGCTCAATGGAAATGGCATTTTTTGCTTATAAAACAAGAATTCAGATTGAGACTTTAGTGGATTTTGGCGACATGGGTGGATGAGACGAGAGGAGGTCTCCTTGCAATGTATAATATCCTAAAAAAAAACACATTATTGTCTTCATCTATCCAAAAATTCATCTATACCTGGGAAAGATTTATTAAATAACGAAAAATTACTAGTCTAAAATCCGGAAATTCGAGAACTAGTGAGCGAGTAAATCTATCAAATGCTTAACCTAATCAAGTGCAAATGAAATGGGGTAATTTTTTTTATTAAATAAATTTTTTTTTTTATCTAATGCAATTGGAGTCAACTTGATTGAAGCTCGTTAGAATGATCTAAAAAATAGCAGAAATTTATTGTTCTTTGCTACAAAGGAGTTCCAGAAATCTAGATTTGGGAATAGGAAGACTAATCCAAGTATCTCAATGATTACTATGAACTTCCAAATATTTTCTGAGGATGAAGTGATGCTTGTGATCCTATAAAAGAACTTACATCAACCATCTAACCCAATCCTACAACAAGAAATCATTAATACTAAATGCAGAAATAGAAAGAAACAAAAACAAGAGATGCATGTGAATAAGGAGTGAAAAGAAGAAAATAAAATGATACAAAAGGGCTCTAAGGCTCTTGGGATGGCCAAGCCCAAGGAAAATTAGAGACCTATGGAGGAGAACAAGATTTAGAAGATGAACATGACACAAACCTTCATTATTTTCATTAATACAATTACATGCCTGCAAGAAAATACAATGGAGCTACAAAAATACGAGTTCTCTCCACAAAAAGATTAATACAAATCTATCTCTAGAGGAAAATTTGACTTGGTACTTATACAAAATTATTAGGAATCATTCTCCATCAAAGGAGGAATCTTTCTTGACCAAAACCCCTTGATTAGTGGATCTAGTTCCCAATACTAGGAATCTGCATGAAATGGCAGGGAACACATTCCTAGATCTTCTCAATCATTGGAGTTCCACAATCTGTGCCATAATTCCATAATATCTTGTTGATTTATTATTTAATATTGATACTCCTGTAGTAGGGATAAATTCCCTAAATTATTCTCCTCCAGATATTCATAATCTGCCCAATATTCTCATAATATTCCACAAAAATAAATAATATTAGGCACAAATATGCAATTATTCATAAACCTTCATAATGAACATATTAAAGTTAAAAATACATTATCTAATGCAAAAAGAGAGGTTTAATGTGCTGAAGGATAGTCAGATGGACCTTAATTTATGTTTAATGCAGATACATGGCCCTTAATTTATGTCTAGTTTAGAAGCCCATCATACCCCCTACTGAAAGTGTTGCTCATCCTCCAAGCAACTTAGTGACCTCATTGTGCCTCATTCATGGCCCTCGTGGCCTCTCTCTTGTGCATTAAGAATCTTGGCTATAATTTCTACAAGGATAAGTCGAGAAACATATTTGTGAAAAAAAAATTCATTGTTTCTTGAGACCATTAACTTGCCTTCTTCTTTTCATTTGTGGCCTAGATGATTTCCTAATGGGCTTGGAGTTTTCTATTTTGATTAGGTCTCTCTTAGGCACTACCTTTTTTCGGTTTTTAGCACAATTTGTTCCTTTCTTCCTTCTTGTAGTAGTCATTCCTTCTTTCTTCAGAGTCTTCTAACTGTATGGGAGTGATGAGAAATTGTGTAGGTTTGTGAAAATGGAGAGGATGCTCTGTTTGTTTTTTCAAGAAATTTTTAGGGTGAGACAGAGTGTAGGGTTTGTTCTTGAAATTATGAAATGGGATGGATGAATCATGGGTAGATAGTGAGTATGAAGTGGATGGAGGGCTTGGAGTGCTGTGGTGACTTGGTCTTTGCAAAAATTTCTTCTTTTAACTATTTTCCTCATTCCTTGAAATTATCATCCTTCATAATTTGACTTTTCAACATTGCATGAGTGAAGGAGTGAGCTGCAATTAAGTAGTTGAAGGCAGCTGATATTGTTGACCCATCCTTAGCTTATAAACCCTCATCTCTCATGTAATGACAACAAATTTCTAACTATAATATTTTCAAGAGAAGAGGTCAATAATATTTCATACCTGTACCTACTTGATGGTTGTTGGAGAGACATGCATGCTGCTACTGAGTTGATGTTGTCATGCTACTCATGACACAGGTACATCTTCTTGACTACCTTTTTCTTTTCTTTTTTTATCTTATTTTGCTGATGGATTGTCTTCTTGTTGATGTGCAGGTGCTGGCTTCCTCTGTTTCTACTAAGCTCTGGAGGAGTTTCACTGTGCCTATAGTTACGCTTCTCCTCTTTCAATCATGGTGCTGAAGGTTAGGCCTGGAGAGTGTTATTACTTCAAAATAGGCTGCTACAGGGTTTCCTGTAGTACTACTACAGGAAATCCTGTAGATGACTGTTTTTGAATTTTTGTTTCCTTTCTCTATTGGAGGGTAAATAGGTATTGGAAGGAGTAGAAGGTGTGGCCATAGAGTGACATGGTTATGATGGGTGTTGGCTAAGATGTGGTGAAGTCAATGTCCTTTTTTCCTATTCCAAAATAGGCTTGCATCATAACTTTTACATCAGACTGCCTTTCCTGTAATTTTTCAAGACTTCCTGTAGTACTATAGGAAACTCTTGTAGTAATTACAAGTTATCTTGTAGAAAGCACAGACTTGCTTGAAATTGGAATTTTTATTTTGCTGGAGATGAGTATGGATGAAAGAACATGAGTATTATGGATGAGATGAAATGGATGAATAAAAGCATGGGGCTTTGTATGGCTTGCTGCCCTATGATCTTTGTGTTTATTACCTTCTTGCAAACCTGCAAAAACCATAATTGTTATGAGTGGTCAACTTTGAGGTCCCTACTATTATTTTTGTGTTTTTTTTTCATGTAAGGAAGAGTGCAATTTGAAGATGGATTTTGGTTTGATGGGGTGGATGAGTGATGAAAGTGCTATTGGGGGACCCATATCAACCTTTCCTAAAGAATACATGACACCTTGATCCATTTCTCCATCATATTGCCTCTTGTAGCTTCTTCTAAGCCTTCCTATAGAGATCCTGTAGTAATTATACACAACCTCTTGTAGCAGACTTTCTTTGTCCATATCTCCCAAAAGGTAGAATGGATTGCCCTGAAACTTTATGAGTATATTTCCCTCATCATTACGCACCTCCCCATAAAAAATCTTCGCCAATGGATGCACAAATCTCGACAAAAATTAAAAATGGCTGAAGGTGATGGAGGCCGATTTCATGGAAACTGTGCATTGGAACTGGCTAAATTTTTTTGGGCATGTTACCATCATTGATATGCATCTCCCAATGAGACAATGTTTTAAAAAAATGCACAAATATTGATAAAAATAATTATTTTTTTATAGGTGATGGAGGTCGATTTCTCGAAAATTGTGCACTGGAATTTGCTGAAATTGCTTGAGCATGCTACCATCATTCATATGCATCTCCCCCCATGAAACCAATTTGAAAATGGATGCATGGTTTTCAAGTTATGGAAAAAATAAATTTCTACTCTATGTATTTTTGTTTCCTGTAGTAAAACAGAGCATTCCTATAGTTTCTTAGGACAACAAGCAAAATGAATGGGAAAAGCTTGAGAATGATGGGTGGATGGTGGAAATAGATGAGGGTGATGGATTGGCATGGCCTTGGCCTTGCTGGAGCATTTGAGAAAAGGAGGAGAAAGTCAAAATTTGACTTCTTTTGACTAGGCATGACCATTTTTTTCTTTTTATACCAACTTGTTTTTGTTTCTTGCAGTTGTTGGAGAGTACATGCATTCATTAGAGAGATACATGCATTCCATTTTTTTTCTTCTAGTCCTACTAGCCTCCTTAAGGAGGTTTTCAACTAGTACATCTTCCTAGGTGCCTCAAATGAGGTTTTCACCTAGGATCTTTTCTTTTGATCTCTTTTTTCTCTTTTTCCCAACCCATTGACTGCCTCATGGAGGTTTTCAATCAATAAGCCAATGTCAGGTGCCTCAAAAGAGGTTTTCACCTGAGATTTTATTTTTTTCTCTTATTTTTCATTTTTTTTCTCTACCCTACTCTACTTGAAAAACAAAATCACTTTCAAGTATAATAATACTTCCAATGGAGCCATGTGCACATCTAGATGACGGAAAAAATGATGTGCAGAATTGAAATGTATGCTTTGACATGTACCTCAATTGGAGCAATCAAATGCTTTGACTTTGATGATATCAAGCAAAATTGAACAAGAGAGTATTGCTGCAACTTAGTGACTATCTGGAACCATATTTCAATATAGTTGTGATTCCTCTTGTCCACTTGTTGATTTGGATCATCTTGGATGTCTTCTTCTACCATGACCTTCAAGTCCTTTTCCTTTTGCTAATTGATCTCTCGAATATATGGAGGATTTGATGGTAACCATAAGCGAGCTTTCTCAATCTCTGATTTTGATGCCCGCTCGTCATCAAGTGAAACCCATGATTCTTTGATCTTCTCTTTTGAATCTTATTTTTCTGCATGTTGTTCCTCAATGGCATCAAGAGAATCACTTTTTTGTAATGTCCTTCCTCAACTATGGTAAATACCATTTAGCTGAAGAGGAGATGTTTGGAAGTGTTGTACCTCAGCATTGTAAGTGGGTTGAGCTACTTCAATGTGTGGGTTTGGAAACGGTGCTACATGTAGTTGAGTGGGATTGTATATTTGAGATGGATGTGGTTGGGGTTGTGGTTGTGGTGGAGGTGAATGGTAGGGATAACATGGAATTGGGTATGGAGGATATTGAGGAACGTATTGAGGATATTGTAGGTGACTCCCATAAGTTCCTTGCCAACCTTATTGCCAAGATTGGTTTTGGGGTTGAGATGCCCAAGGTTTCCAAGGAAAGGGTGTGTTCCACTTACTTTGAGATGGATGCGCATAAGCTTGAAATTGTGAATTAGTTTCTTGCATCATACTAGGTTGAATAGGTTGCCATGGTCATCTTGGAGATACATATAATAGATGAATTAGAAATTAACATGCTCCGTTGTCCTCTTGGTAAACTTACTTCAAATTTGGTAATGAGGAGCAAATTTTAACATCATGTGATTCCGCATGGACAACACAAACATCAAAATCTTGTTTTTTCTCATTTTGTATTCTTAACATTTATACTTGTTCACTTATATTGCTAGGAATTTATGTTTTAAAATTATCAAACAAATTTCCATGTTTAGCTTAACTTACTGATCTTGATGCCGATTGACTTACTCTTGCCCTTCCCCTTGATATGTGTTTGCATGTTTCACAAATTTCATCAAATGATAATTGTTATACATCACCTCTACTCATGAGATTAAGGAGGTCAATCCATTCATACCTAATTGTTCTAAGTAAGAGGGTTTTTCCTGTGTTGGATCCTAAATGATGTAGTTTTTCCCTCTTAACATTATACATGAACCTTTCTATTAGATCCTCTAGACTTTCATCTTCTTTTTGATTCATTGTAAATTTTTCTTATTTAAGATCACAGCCCTTATATTTTTATAGAAATATATTTTGCATATCATTCCATGATCTTATTGAATTAGTCCCTAATCTCATGAACCATTTAGAAGCTCTATCCTTCAACGTTGCTAGAAACAATCTCAGTTTTTGAGTTTTAAATAAGTAACCGTAAGATCCACAAACAATTTCAAATTCAAAGAGAAAGTTTTTTGGATCCTCTGACCTTATACCATGAAATTTTGGAAGAAAAGATGGAGGGATGTTCTTCATGTACACACTACCATCAGTATCTTGAATGGGAAATCTGAGAGGATCTTCCTCATTGTCATCATCTCCATCCATTTCTTCTACATTCTTTGTCATCTTCTTATTCTACTTGTAAAAGTGAATGGTGATGTTGCTCTTACTGCACCATGTGATCAAATTGGGGGGTGGGTTGGTGTTGGAGATTTTGTTTTTGTTTTTATGATTTAATGAAAACACTAATGGAATGCACTTTCCTATTTTTGAAATGAAATATGCCCAGTGAAATGATTTTTTGTTTTTGCAAAAAGTAAAAAGAAATGACTCAACTAGGGAAGAAAACAATGCATACTTTGACTCCTCCCGGAAACGGTGCCAAAAGGTGATGAGCCTCAGTGGTTTGCTACAAAGGAGTTCCAAAAATCTAGATTTGGAAATAAGAAGACTAATACAAGTAGCTCAATGATTACTATGACCTTCCAAATATTTTCCAAGGATGAAATTATGCTTCTGGTCCTGCAAAAGAACTTACATCAACCATTTAACCCAATCCTACAACAAGAAATCATTAATACTAAATGCATAAATAGAAAGAAACAAAAACAAGAGATGCATGTGAATAAGAAGCCAAAAAAAGAAAATAAAATGATACAAAAGGGCTCTGAGGCTCCTGGGATGGCCAAGCTTGTTGGCCAGATAAATCGTTCTTGTGGACAAGACCGATCTCCCTAGTATCAAATGATATCTAGCAACAAAGAGCACAAGTAAATCTACTTTTCTCTAAACATGTTTCAATTCATAAATGAATACTAAGAGGTGTAATAGACCCTACCTTGGTCCAATGCTTGTTTGTAGCAGTTTTATCCCAACAGCTGCAAGCAGTTCCCTTTTAATAACATGCATACACAAACAAAGACACATCAAAGCATACCTGCATATAATAACACATGTTCATTATGAAGATCAAGGAGCTCATAAAATAAACCATTAGAGACAGTTCATTGAGAAAAACAAACTTGATTGTATTAACTTTATGAATAAAAGAACCTTACAACCTTTCCCTTGATGTTGCACAAGTTCTTTCCAGGGTCTAGCAAGAGTCTCATCTACTTTTACAAGCCTTACTCACTTCCAAAATGACATGAAAGGTATGTGATCTCTCCTCTCACAAGCTCAAAAGGGAAGTCTAGTTTCCAGCAGCATTTACCCTCAAGAATATTCATCATTCAACCTCCCCTACAACCAGCCCAATGCATGAATTTATAGTGCAAATGGAGGGAGTTACAGGTCCACCATTGAAGGGATAAGTTCCTCATTCAATGGGATAAGCAACTCATATCATGGAGTTAGCTCCCTTAGTTATGGAATGGATGAACCAAGGTGGAGCGGACTTGCCAGCGCAATATTCCTTCTAGAAGTGTCTAGAGTGACCAAGATGAGTTTTTAAGAATGAACTCACGCCTTTTTAACTTTTACAAGGGTTTGCACCCATTACTCAATAGACAGAGCGGTCAGGTTCGCAGGAAACATGACCATTGGGTGCGGCACCGCAGGCATTGCTAGGAGAAAGTGCGAAACCAGGATTTGAGATATTTTTAAGGTCTTTCTCCCATTTTCAAGGCTTGACATGAAGAGTTGAGGCTCAAGACTTGGAAAGGAGGTATGTATGATTGTTGATGGACTCACACAAACTGTAGAAGTCATGGTGACAATTTTTTGTGTAACAAAGCCTGAGGAAACTCAGAGATCTATGGAGGAGAACAATATTTAAAAGCTGAACATGACACCAATCTTCATTATTTTCATCAGTACAATTACATCCTTGCAAGAAAATACAATGGAGCTGCAAAAATACGATTTATCTCCACAGGAAGACTAATAAAAATATATCACTTGAGGAAAATTCTCCTTGGTACTTATACAAAATGATTAGGAATCATTCCCTGTGACAGGAGGAAACTTTCCCCACCAAAATCCCTTGATTACTGGATCTGGTTCCCAATACTAGGAATCTGCATTAAATGGTAGGTAACACATTCCTATATTTTCTCAATCATTGGAATTCCATAATTTGTGCCATAATTCCATAATATCTTGTTGATTTATTATTTAATATTGATCCTACTATAGTAGGGAGGAAGTCCCTAAATTATCTCCTATTACACAACATTTTTTCACTGTCCTTGTACTCCCCATTCCATGATCTTGGAGGACCTCTATAGTGAACACTACATGCTTCCCCTTCATGACAAAACTCCCATTGTGTCCCTCTTCATGAGTACAACGATTCCCTTTTGCATTATTTCCCACAAATATTCTATTTTTCCCAGTTTACAAGA
>APFE030271596.1:0-13158 GCA_000404065.3 Pinus taeda
TTAATTTGAAATTATATCTATTTCCAATTAAGAAATATATTAAACCATTATTACTCGTTATTAATTATATATTTAAGTTTCTTGTTAGTTATATATTTAAATACCATGTTAATTACATATTAAATCCTTATCTTTATATATTAAATGCTTTGTTAATTATATATTCAATTAACTAATTTTATTTTAAATGAGAAAGTGACTTAAGGTATTAATTATGATTAGGTTTAATATTAATTAATTTATGAGTGTTTATTAATTATATTTTTAACTTTCTTGTTAATTGTATATTTACATTTCTTGTTAATTATATATTTAAAATACCTTGCTTAATTATATATTCAAATTTCTTGTTTAATTAAATATTTAAATACCATGTTAATTTATATATTAAGTTCTTATCATTGTATATTAATTTGTGTTCATTATACATTCAAATTTAAAGTTAATGATGATTATGATTAGCTTATGATTAGGTTTTGATAATTAACATTATTTATGAGTGTTTTGGGGTTTTATATATAATTATATATATTATTATATATATATATCTATATATCATTTTTATTTTATTTAATAAGGGTTTCGAGGTATTACTTAGTCTTAGCTCATCATCTCTGTTCATGTTGTTGGACGATTTCTCAATTTCAACGGCCTCTTTCACCCTTCTTTCTAAATAATTGTCTTCTTTGTGAATTAATTTTTCCTATTCCATGCAAATATAGTGTGAGGAAGAACATGCATGCTCTGCTAGGGTTGATTTTTCCTACATATTTCTTGCAATATCATTAATGTGTTCTTTTAATGCTATGCTCATCGATCTCCATGTTTCACCTTTGTACACCTTTCCTCATGAATAGAGAATAGAGTATAATCCTTTGTGATTTTGTGGGTCTATTAAGTCGTTGGAAGAATCAAGCATGTTTTTGATGGTGTTCGAGGGAGTGAAGGCAAGTATGATGTTATGTTTGGAGAGAATTCTATTCCAATTTTGACTAATGGTTCCTTTTATATAGGGTAAGGGATTTTTTAGTGTTTTTCAAGAGATTTATTTTTTGGAGTTTTGGTTATGGGCTTTTTTAATTATTTTTTGGGATAAATTGTTTTTTTGTAACCATTGTTTATAACGACTTTGTAGAGATAGTTAAGTTCTTCCTACAGGGTAAGAGATTTATGCTGCTATGATTTTTTTGTTAATTTTTAAATTATTTATGGTGTAAGGTGATTGGGTATTATATGGGATGTTAGTAACTTCCCATTTTATCAATTTATTAATTTTTGTTTTTAGTTTATTTGATTTTCATTTAACTTTTTTTTTTTATTTTTTTTATTTTTCTATTGTTTACCATTTTCTAAACTATAGTTTTTCTCCATATTTTAAATACAATATTAATTTTATTTATATAAAAACATATTTTATGAATTTAATTATAAAAAAATTATATATATATTAAATTAATAATATTAATTATCATATTTTCTTATAACATTTAACATACAATTATTCTTATTAATTATTTTATTTTGTAATAAGATATTTATGTTTTATTATTTTTTCCTAATTTTAATTAAACATATTTTAAAATATACCCATAGTTACTAATTATTAATATATTCCTATTATTTTACATACTAATAAAATATAAGAATTATTTCAGTAATCCATATAGTTTTTATACAATAAAAATTTTATTTTTTTTTTTTAATTAATAATGATAAATGAAAACATTAATTTAAAGCTAAAGATAAAAATTCCCATTCAATTCCAACTCCCCATATACAGTAAAGTCAAACGTTCTGGACCAAAACTTTGTTCTTACACCATCTAAAATCTTCGGATCTTAATTTCTATATCATTTCTGACAATGCAATCTTCCTCCATATAGAAATATATTATTTAACAATATTAATGATTCACTTTAAATTCATGCTTCCTTGATGATTGCTTCTAAATTTATGGACTTTTGTTTTTCTCTTTATCATGTTGTTGACCTTAATAATGGTTTGAATTTCTATGATTTTTTTGACCTTAATAATTTTTGAATCTCACGCTATGTTCTTTCAATGTGTTCCGTGCTGATGTACGACTAATAAAAGATTAAGTGAGTGGGATAACAGTCATTTCTATATTATTTAACAATACTAATGATTGGACTTAAATTCATGCTTTCCATTATTTTTTTGGATGACTTTTTTTTAATTTAATTATTTTTTAGTCATAGTTATTATAGTCTTTTATTTAGTTTTAAAACACTTAAAACTATAATGTTTAATAATTTTTACTTAAATTCACAAAATTTCCAATCAAATTTTATCAAAATACAACCAAAATTTCCATAACTTAAAAAAAACATAATCCTTAAACTATGGCCCTTTTTTAATCTCTATGATGTTGTTGACCTTAATAATTGTTTGAATTTCAACCTATGTTATTTCAATATGTTCCGTGCTGAATTACGACTAATAAAAAATTGAGTAGGATAACACTTTGGATCGTCATCATGGGTTATAACAATCATTTCCAATGAGTGAGGTTAGATGTTGACATAGAAACAATTGCGTTGTTTAAGCTCGAAATTGTGTTTATTAGTCCCTGCCCTCCAGGCTGGCAGGGACTATAGTAATCGATCGGCAAGGCTAGCATTAGTCTGGCACGATAACCCATCAACATTATGTAACTTAAAACAAAGTTAGCTGATATGACACGAAAACCAACACGGTATTTTATATTTTCTTATTCCTTTGACCAATGAGCGGGTTTTCCATCTTATTTGGCCTCAAAACGAGGCATACGGGCAGTTATAAGGGCTCAAAAGTTAGGACAACATTTGACAGTTTCGTTTCATGAACTCATGAACTAATGCTATGAACTAATGCTATGTTTGCATTAGCATTAAACCCGTAACATTTACTGTTAACCAAAACTTATGTACTTATGGTTTAACATAAGTATGGCAGCCCTGCCGTGTCATCGCAGCTGTTGGCAGCTGTTCTTCATGAAGTTCTACGTGTCTGCCAAGAGTTATTTTCTTGGCACCGCCTTGTTCAAGTTCCACTGCCATATATTCCAATATTCCAGAGATCCTCCTGGTAGGTCTTCCTTGGTTATCCTCCCCCTTCAGACGAACCACAGTATAGGCCGCAGCGACTGCATTGCTCGACCTTCAAACATTTCAGGTATATTATTCACCTATATTATCCTACACCTATATTATCCTGCAACATGCAGAGATTCATAACTGTATGTATAATTGGTAATTAATAGCTGGGTTTTTAGGTTAAATTTCTTCAAAAATAACTACATGTATAATTGGTAAATACCAGCGGATAGTTAAATCAATCAACAGTAGCACAATAGCTAAATCAGGCTTAATCGTCGTAATACTTACAATTCCTGGGACTTCATGTTTTCCAGCGGCAAAAGGGAATTATCATCTGCCGTACCGTCTGTCATTCTGGAATCAGCTTCAATGGCCAAAGCACGATTAGCAGAATCTACTGCCAATTTATATGAAGCGACGGCAACGGATTCAGGTACTCTAGCACCGCTGTCATAAATACAAGCACCTTATAAATTTAGAGGATGTCATGGGCATTTGAGGATGTGTAAGGTAAGATTTTTGTTTTTTTTTTTTAATACAGAGAGAAAATTTAGATGACTATACTGAGTTTGCACAATTTACCAGCGGATAGTTAAATCAATCAACAGTAGCACAATAGCTAAATCAGGCTTAATCGTCGTAATACTTACAATTCCTGGGACTTCATGTTTTCCAGCGGCAAAAGGGAATTATCATCTGCCGTACCGTCTGTCATTCTGGAATCAGCTTCAATGGCCAAAGCACGATTAGCAGAATCTACTGCCAATTTATATGAAGCGGCGGCAACGGATTCAGGTACTCTAGCACCGCTGTCATAAATACAAGCACCTTATAAATTTAGAGGATGTCATGGGCATTTGAGGATGTGTAAGGTAAGGTTTTTGTTTATTTTTTTTAATACAGAGAGAAAATTTAGATGACTATACTGAGTTTGCACAAGAATAGACTAAACTAATTACAAAAGCAATGGCCTTTTTGCAGAATAAAAGGAGGATTAAGTTCATGAATTATTACCTGAACAAAGCGCTGAGAAAGTTCTTGCAGAAAGCGGTAATGCAATGATGCCAACGAACAAGCCAATCAGAAATGCCAATGCCCATTTTAAAAATATGTATTGAAACAGTTCTACACTTGTTCTGGGCCTCCACTCTTGCTTGAACAGATCGTTTTCAATAATTCTGCAAAGTTATACACAAGGCAAAATTCTGAGTTACACAAAAGCGAAAAAGTGCAATCCAGATCAAGTTCAGAGAAAAATAAAATGAGTTCTTACTCATAGTCCAAACTCTCTATATCAGGAGGGACCTGTTCTCCCAGAAGAGCCGTCTGACTAGTCCTGGGAAACCCATTAAGTCTACCTTGTCTTTGTTTCAGAAAAGGCTCGGATAACCCTCTTTCCAGAGCCTCAATATCTTCGTAGCAGGTGCTCTTTTACTCCCGGATTTCCTCATCCTGCAACCGCCATTAAACATGGATCAGACCTGCGAAACCCTTACTTGGCTTAGGGTTTATGTACGAAAATAGCGGTATATTTGATGATGGAGATGATTTTACTGTAATTGGACGACGAGAGTTTCCGGCCGAAGATGTAAAGATGTAGTATAATAGAACCAGAGTTTTGATACATTTGCAGGTTCTTTCAATGCTAGTTTTGCAAAAAACGTCCTGCGAGCTAGACTGCTAGACTGTGACCTCAAGCACGAAGCCGTTCTGCCCAGAAACATTACCATTCCCATTATATCCAAAGCCATCAAATGCGACAAGGCGAAATGAATTACCTGGTTGTCAAAAGAGACAGGCACGCTTAAAGGCCAGTGAAAGAAGTGCATCTCCTGCTCCACAGTACTCAATATCTGCAAGGGTTTCCTGGTTTCCTCCGCCACTGTTTCAAAACCCAGAAATGAAAACTAGGGACGGGATAGTAGGCGGATGGTAATATGCCCGAACAGTAGCTGCAACCAATTCCTCCGAGATCAGGCCTGCTGTAACCGTCAAGTTGTTTTCGAATAGCATTACTGCGCGTGCCCGACTGCTAAACAGCTATTCCTGGTTTCGTCCGCCACGTTTCGCTCATGCACATCATAACATTAATCGATAATTAATTTTTAATACGGTTTTTGTTGACGTTTTGATACTATTTTGTTGAGGTGAGTGTAAAACGAAAAAGCCAAGTTGTACATAATATTTTATGTAACGTCTACTCCAATTATATAATCAAACCATTCGATATCTGTGGTTGCGAGGATTATGATCCTAGCAGCAGCTATCGAAACGCGTTGAGTTTTATCAAATCATTTGGTATCTCTGGTTGCGACGATGATGATCCCGGCACCTATCGAAACGTGTTTAGTTTTTTGAAATATGAAAAATACACAAAATCATGTGTGGCATATAATGTTTAATCAAATACACGCTGGACATTCAACATTTCACAGAAACGATTCTTCTTTATGCTAACTTTTTGTTCTTAAGCACCGGGCTGAAGTCCTTCGAACTAAATCAGCGAATTTTGCTTAGAATTGATATAAATCTCATACATTTCTTTATTTAGAATTAATATAAATCTCATCCATTACTGTTGCGTTTTCTTTATTTAATATATGAGGAATTTTCATATACATCAATGTCATATTTATTATCATATTTTTAATAATATTATTAAAATTACTAATATTAACATTAGTATTATAATTTAAAATTAACACTAAAAGCATCTTTAAATATAATAATTAAATATAAATATTATATTATATGGGTAATGGGGTTTTAGCTTCGAAGGAATGACATGATGCAAAACTATTAAACGACAATAACTAAAACTATGCACATAGTTAATAAGTAACGAGATATATTTTCATTTATAAATTTGTCAGCTTAAAATATAAAAATACAAATACCACATCTGCTTTTTACCTGGTTAAAATAAATAAAGAATTACAATGCAAACAATGCAGAAAGATCAAATGATTTTTACTTTGTTTCTAAGCAAAAGATTCTTATGAAACCACGCGCTGTATAAGCTCTTCCTCTGGCCCGTGGTAGAATCTGCGTCACACGAATATGCGTGTATGGGGAAACAGTCTCGCGTTTTCTGCTCTATCTTATAATTCTTCCTGATCGATCTCCTCCGTTGCAATGAATTTCCGTTCCATTTTACTCTGTATCAGATCGACTGTGCAGTATAAACGGCAAAGGCCTATCTGGGATTTCAGGAATTTCGCCCACTCCATCCAGCATCCTCACAGCTTCCACCATTCGAGGTCTGAATGCCACCATCACATGCGAGCACAAAATACCCACGAAAACAAATCTCTCCATCACGCTCGTTGCCCCGTTCTGCCGAATTTCCTCGTCTATGATTTCACTGGTCCTGCCACTTTTTACCAGCGACCATGCTCAATCCGTGATGAGATAATGGGAGACCGGCTTCCCACTGGTGTCCAGCGCCTTTCTGCCGCTCATGATCTCCAGCAGCAAAACCCCAAAGCTATATACATCGCTCTTATCTGTGATTCTGCCGAATTTCCTCATCTATGATTTCACTGGTCCTGCCACTTTTTACCAGCGACCATGCTCAATCCGTGATGAGATAATGGGAGATCGGCTTCCCACTGGTGTCCAGCGCCTTTCTGCCGCTCATGATCTCCAGCAGCAAAACCCCAAAGCTATATACATCGCTCTTATCTGTGAGCTGACCGTAGAGAGCATATTCAGGGGCCAAATAGCCATGCTTCTTTGACATGTTGCAACGCCGTCCACAAATTCGATCCCGCCTGCCTCTGCTCCGTCCTGCTCTACCCGCAGCCCCCGTCTCAACCGGCTGCTGCAACGCCGTCCACAACAGCCAAAACAGCGACGGAAAGCAGCTGTAGATAAAGCGATGCAGATCCTATTGTCATAGGTGACTGCAAGACATGTATACAATAATTGAGACATGATTTTACACATAATTTGTGGCAACCAGTAAAACATGCAGCAGCTCAGGTAGCCTAGTATCTTACAGCTACTTGCCCAAGCTCAAATCAATCAGGCAGTTTCTTGGGTCAGGCGGGGTTCTTCAATCAGTGGCAGGGACTTGCTGCTTCGCAGCCTCCCTTGTTTTAATTTTAAATTTAGATTATGATTTGTTTTTAATATGTTTATACAATATTGATAATGTAAAAATTATATATATAGTATATTTTAATGTTTTATTATTTTTTGTTTTCAAGATTATTTAGTTTTGATTTGTGGCTGAGTTTATATCGATTATATTAGTTTTTTACTGATTAGATTTTTAGCATGTATTAATAAAGCACAATTACTTTGTAAAATTTGATCTTATCTTATTAACTAAGCCTACCATCAATAAATTATGCTGGTCAAAATTGACATTTTCAATATGTATTTAAAAAAACATTTTTATATTTAAATTAAGTGAAATTTAGAATATCATTATAATTATAATATTTCAATAACGATACGAAAAGAAATAAAAAATAATTCCAAAAAAATATTTAAATTCAGAATATTTAATGTTTTCATACAGCGTGGCATAGAGTATATTAAACGAGTTCGGTCTATAAAATTCATTTTTCATCGGAATGTGACAATGAAATGAAAAAAAAAAAAAAAAAAAAATATCCAAAAAAAATAAATTCAGAATATTTAATGTTTTTATACAGCATAACATAGAGTAAACTAAACGAGTTCGGCTTATATAATTCATTTAAAAATGATATTAAATTTATTACCGGTATAAATCTATTTTAATTCAGAAACAACGGAAAGTTCAATGTGGAAAAACAAAAAAAATGTTAAAAACAGTGAACCTGCAATTATACTTCTGGCTAACAACACAGAATAGTTAAAGAAGCTCATAATTTTGTGAGGAAAATAAATAGTACGGATTATGATATAATTCTGACAAAAAATTAATAGAAATTTTGGGAAATTTATTTCAAGATTTTTGAGGGTTACATAGTTTTGATAGTATTAAATCTATTTCCATTATTAAAAAACAATTCAATCACTTCTATATTCAAATTTTTCCCCGTGAAATTGTGGCCCCGGAGCACAACGCGCGATAAAACACTCGTGTAAAGAAAAGTACGTACCGCCCGTATTTGTTCTTTATAGTTCTATTTATTGTAGGTACGCAAGCACACTCTAGTTAAACCCAACAATCCACAGATCAAAATCATTTCTGAGACTACAATGAGCTCCTCCTGGCCCTTTCTATGGGTGATGTTGAGAATCTGCTCCACTAGGAATTCTTCTTTCGGGGTATAATATTTTTCTCCCGAACTTGCAGGTGGTTGGTTATACTCTTCGTGTTATAGTGGCAGCTATGAGGTTTGATCCTGGGTCTCCCCTGGATTAGGCCTGATAGTTACCGATTCACCATGTGGTTAAAATATATATTATATATATAATATAAAAATTATATATATAATATATATATATTTTTTTTTTCTCCCGAACTCTTTCCTCTCGATACCAATACTCGCGATCCTCCATTTTCGCTTTCAGTTTCCTCGACAGTACCAAATTGAAGATAGCCACTAATCTGAAATGAGTAAGATGAATTAAAAACGAATTAGAATATGAATAAAAGTTCAAAAAAGAGCACAGTAATAGTATGTTACCGAAGATTGTTGAATTGGGGCGCACCGATGGAGAACACCTCTTCGCTCTGGCTAGGGTTTCTGTAAACCTTGCTACGACAATCTTCCCCTAACAGAGGTCAGCCTTGATAGACCCTGGGCGGATCTTCAACCTCACATTTCCTACAAGCAACCGGAGGAACCATGCAGCCCCCTCAGGGGGAGGGCAATGCGCCTCCCCCAAAGGACGATGGCAAAAAGCAACCAGTTGAAGCTAACGACAAAGAAGAGAGGCAAAACAGGGACAATATGGACAACAACGAGCATCACGACAACGATCAAGCTCAGAGGGATAAGCCCAAAGTGAGCTCATCCACATGTAGGCCGGTGGCCACTCATAGGCCAAAAGTGGATTTTTCTAGCCGCTGAATCAACGACAGAATACAGTTCATGAGGGATCACGTGTTAATAGGGAAGTTCATTGGACTTTGGCCGACTGAGAAAGCGCTAAGAGGTTGGATAAACTCCAAATGGAATCCAAATGGTCACATTACTTTGCAACTAGGGCCAAAGGGTTTTTTTACAGCCATATTTAACTACTTGGAAGATCGTAACAGAGTTCTGGACGGAGGTCCATACTTCTTCAACTCCACGGGCCTATATCTCAAAGGGTGGGTTGAACGTTTCAATCGTGACAAGGAAGATCTTAGTTGTGCCCTTGTTTGGATAAGGCTGTATTCACTTCCATGGGAATATTGGGAAGAAGATTCCTTGCAAGAAATTGGAAATGCTCTAGGCGAATTCATCAAAGTTGCAGAGGAAACAAAACTGTGCAGATACACATCATTTGCCCGGATCTATGTCCACATGAACCTCAAGCAAGCCCTGCCAGATATGGTAAGTCTATCCATGATGATATTGAATGGATTCAGCTAATCGATTATGAGCATGTACCGTTTAGATGTAGGAAATGTCATGATCTGGGCCATCTCTTCAGAGATTTTCCTCTAAACAGAAAACCCCCATGTCAAATGGACTCAGACAAACCTGCTCCTGATAGGTTTACCAAAGTGGTAAATCGCAGAAGAGGTCACAAGAAGTCGGCAGCCAGTACTAGGACCATCCCAACTAACTCGTCAAAACACTCAACTAGCAATAACTTCACTGCTCTGGCAAGCAATGATGTTCAAGAGCCCGAAAACCCACCTCTAAATGAGAAAGAAACCAGTAAAGAAAAGCAAAATAGGACCTCATCGCAGCCAGGGGAAAGTCAGTTCAGTAAATCGATCCCTCATATCCAAAACAAACTCCCAGCCTGGAGTGTTCAAGGAATGGAAGTTGATAATCTAGCACCCAGCTCAAAGGTTGTAGAGGAATCAACTGAATACTACCAAGAGCCCCAACTCATGGAGGAATACCAAGAGAATATAGATATTGGTGAACTGGATATCCTAAGACTAGAGCATGCATGCAAAACAAGAAATTTTGATAAAATTCCAGACCGGCAAGTAGACAACCTGGTGGAGGTCCTCACTCACGCACAAAAAAAATACTCTTTGGGGGTTCAGATTCGTAGTCAATGGGATGGAAATTTCATTACCAAAGACAGCAAAAAACGAGGGAGAAAAACCACTCTCGAAAGAACTATCAGAATAGGAGAAGTGTTAGTTGAGTCAGGCAGATATGCCAAGCTGACTAAGTATTTCAACATCAACCCCAACCTTTCTCAATGAAGCTGATATCATGGAACATTAGAGGGCTCAATAGCCCAAAAAAAGGCAGACTTCTAAAAAATATGCTCATGCAGGAAAAACTTAATATTCTTTTCTTGCAAGAAACAAAATGTAACTCAACAGTATTGGAAAAAATGGCAGCAAAAGCTTGGCTAGGGGGGATGGTAAAGGCTGTTGATGCTCAAGGGGCATCGGGAGGACCTATAGTTCTCTGGGATGCGTGAGTGGTCCAGCTTAACAACATACACGCAAACAAGAACTTCTTCAAAGCAATATTTCACATAATTTGCACTAACATCCATGGTCATATGACTAATGTGTATTTCCCTCAGGAAAATACACACAAATCTGAAATCCTAGACACCTTATCAGAGCTGAATTCAAACAGGTTGCACCCGCTATGGATCTCTGGAGGTGACTTTAACATGATTGCAAGACTGGAAGAAAAACAGGGAGGCAGAAACAGAAGCAACAGAGTTGGGAACATTCTAAAAGAATTCATACAAAACAATTGGCTGATAGATATCCCTTCAAATAATGGCATGTTCACATGGAACAACAAAAGAGAAGGTTCGCAACAAATAGTTGCACGCCTTGACAGATTTTTATTATCAGATAATGCAATTCACTTGGGTGGAGAATTCATTGCTTCCATATTGCCGATTTCGGGCTCTGATCACTCGCTAATAGAATTGCAGTGGAATCGACCCCGCAACAGCACTCGACGTCCTTTCAGGTTTGAAGCTTTTTGGTTGACCCATACGGATTTCAATGAATTAGTCAGTTCAACATGGCACAACTTTATTCCCTCTAATGGCTCCAAGATGTCTAAGTTCCAGCAGAAACTAAAGCACCTTAAAAGCGAAATCAAACATTGGAATCATACATATTTCGGCAACATTTTTCAAGCTCAGAAAGCTCTTAATCAAGAAACGAAGAATGTGCAGTAGAGGATCGAAGGATGATCTGAGGACCTAACAAAGCAGGAACAAACTCTTGAAGCTCAAATCTTAGCTAGAGAAAAACAGGAGGAAACACTATGGCGATAGAAATCAAGAGTAAAGTGGCTAAAGGATGGGGAAAAAAATACAAAGTTCTTTCACAGAACCACAGTGCAGCGCAGAATGAATAACAATATATCCCACATTAAAAATGAGAAAGGAGCAAGGATTGAGACTCACGAAGGCATCGAAAGTGAATTTCTCAGGCATTTCAAACAAGTGCACCAAGATCCTAACATAGATAGAACGCATGATATTGGCATAGTTTTGAGAAACATCCCCAAATTAATCACAGAGGAGCATAATCTTCTCCTTCTTCATCCCACAGACCTTCAGGAAGTCGAGAATGTTGTGCGTCAGTTGAAAGTAGGGAAAGCACCGGGTCCGGATGGATTCACCTCCAACTTTTTTCACAACTTTCGGGATCTAATCAAAATGGAGGTATGGCAAGTTGTGGAAGAATCGCGCACTTTAAGATGGATGTACACAGGGCTGAATGCTACCTTGATTTCTTTAATCCCCAAGGAAGAGGAGTCCAATACTCCGGATAGGTACACACCGATCGCTCTCTGCAACATTATTTATAAGATTGTCTCAAAAATCATAGCTACCAGATTGAAATTACTGCTCCCTCTCATTATTTCGCCAAAGCAATCTGGTTATGTAGAAGGCCAACATATTACTGATTGTATTATTCTAACTCATGAAATAATCCATTCTCTGAAACAATTAAAGAAACCACGTATGTTGCTTAAAATTGATTTATCCAAAGATTTTGATAGCTTAAGCTGGGTTTACATTCAAAAATTTTTAAATGCCTTTGGTTTTGCCCCTTCTTGGGTTAGATGGGTTTTGAGTTTGTTATCCTCCTCGTTCTTTTCTGTGCTCATTAATGGTATTCCCTCGCCCAGTTTTCGTCCCTCCAGGGGTATCAGGTAGGGAGATCCCCTTTCTCCATTCCTTTTTGTCATTATGGCAGAGGGGCTGGGAAGGAGCATCAAATCAGCCCTACACTCTCAGCGGCTCAAGGGTTTATCCTTTCTCAATTCCCCCCGGTACTCTCATCATCAATTTGTAGACGATAACATGCTCTTTGGCGATCCTTTTGTTCAGGAAGCACACCTTCTCAAAGCTCTCCTATCGGACTTCTCCGAAGCTTCAGGAGCCAATATTAATCGTATCAAGTCTCAAATCTTTTTCTTCAATACTCCTGTCCCCACCCAAAACGCCATAGCTTGCATTCTTGGTTTCACTATTGCCTCTCTTCCTTCTAAATACCTTGGAGTTGTTGGGTGTGGAGCATGATTATCTTCTATATTCAAAAGTACCGCCACATTGGACCCCAGTTCAAAATGGGGGCGGCAACGCCGCCCGTAAAATATTCGCTGCAGGGGGGGTCCAGGGGTTTTCGGGGGCAGCTAAAAACAGCTGTAAAATTGCCTTGTAAAAGTATAGTAATTTCTAGTCAATCTGGGCCGTTCATTAGGCGGATGATCTGACGGTAGAACTTATGTTTAGTTTAGGGTTTTTTGCCCTAGAAGGAAACCCCTCTCTTTGTATGAGGGCATTGTATTTGAGGTTGTGATAGATGTGTATTCTATATGTGTGAGCGGAAAACAGAGAGGTGAGACTGTGAGAGAAAACAGAGGATATTACAGCGGATATGTTGTAGGTTGTGTCTCTTCATTTTGCTAGATAATAGAAAGGAAGGACTGGCTGTTCGGGGTGGACGTAGCCCAAA
>APFE030271608.1:0-54233 GCA_000404065.3 Pinus taeda
AGGAATTCTATTTAAAGCGCATGGAGGGTCATTTGTAGGTTAACCGTGCATGAGAGAAGCTTATGTAAATTTTCATTCTTTTATTAATAAATTGCCTGTAGTAGCCACGTTGGCGCAGGCCGTGGACTGTTTCCCTCTCTGAGGGTTTTAACCACGTTTAGAAGATGCTTTTAAGTGCATTATTGAATTTGATTATGCATATTTGATATGGTGAGAGGTCATGTTGTTCAAATAAAGCTTTGAAAACTTAAATATTTTATGGCATTGTCATGTAATTTGTATAAAATATGATTACATTGAAATATTAAATAATATAAAACTCCTTCAAAAAGAATATGAAGTGAATATTTGATATACAACAAATATGGAAAAGCAAGCCTGGATGTATATTAATATATCCTTGAAAAAAATTACATTCATGAATCATATAAACCTACTCTTAAGATATTTGCTCAAGCAGATCAAGAATGGCTTCTACACCATATTTATTTATCTTGTTCTTCTTGCAATGTTCTTTCCTTGGCATCCATGCCCACACTATGGTATTAATTGGAATAGAGCCAAGTTCCGTGTCATCAAGATTTGGTACCCAATATTGCTCTAAAAAATTTCCATTGTATTTCACTGACATGCACTTCCACCAGTCAACCTTTACATGAATATTCTCACTTTCATTATCCCTAAATATATTTGAGATGGATTTTGCCATCCAAATCATCTCTCCTACATCTTGATTTCCTCATCTAACTAGCAACATCTTTCCTTTCTCAACATCAATCATCATATTGAAAGTTGGTTTTGGCTTATTGCATTTGGGTCCAACATATGTTGCTTCATCTATCACATTATCAAAATCTCCATCCCTAGTACTTGAGATTACTTGGAGTGCATTACGATCAACATCAACAGTGTGCCCTGCCTTGGGCCAGAAATCCTCAGAAGATGAATCACTTCCATTTTTTATTCTATGATCATTATAGATTCCATCTAATGTATCAAGAACTTTTTCCCAATACACTACTTTATTTTTCCATTCCTCTATAACAATTGGTGAATCCTCATTCCCAATAGTGTCTTTCCACATGTTTATCTATGATGTTATCCCTTCCTTTAGTTCTTTTAAATAGACGTCATTCTGTTTGGAAGCTAAGAAATATGGCTTCCCTATGGGAATTAGAGGTCGGCCTTCATCATTTATATTCCATAACTCAACTTGTTCTGACCACTCGATATCTCTAATTGGTTCTTTGTACCTTAGTACTGGAACATCCTTGAGTATATGAAATTGGAAGTATTGGACATTAAGATGTCTAACTAGTTCCTTTTTTCCCTCCTTGATGTATCCATTAAGGAAACTTTTGAAGTCATAGACCTTGTCAATAAGTGTAGGTGGAAACATTCAATTTTCTTCAATTGTGCAATATGTATCCATCATTTTAGGTAAAGAATAAATATCTTTTTTCTTTGTAAACTGTGGAGGGACCTTTTTTATTCTATTACTGCAAATCAAAAGCCATTACATATACGTAGTGGCATCAACCTGCCCCGAAGGGAAATCGGGTATATTGGCCACCTTAGGTCTTTTACTGCCATCCAAAAATAGAATGTTTTAAGCCTACTTGTCCATGCTAAATAAACTATAAAATCATAGAGGCTGCAAATTTTTCTTATCTTAATTCTATACCTATCACAAAAAACTTCAGTGTCTAAACTGTTATCTACTATCTTCATAAAAACAAAAATGAGATAAATGCTACCGAAACTACGCCTCCTTTCTTGGCTGCTGCTCCATTTCCTTCTTGATGTTGGGGTGGCATTGCTTTAGCTGCTGCTATATTCCATCCATCTTCTTGTCCTGCATCAACAACGTAATCTGGATATTCCTGAGCTCCTTCTTGAGATTTGGAATCCCTTGAGACAGTTCCGCCATTTCCATGGCTACTTGTTCCATTGCCTTGGCGAGTAGTCTCTTCATGACCCAATAAATGTGCAACGCTTGTCTATATAGGGTCATGTGGTCTCTCGTATTACCAAGGTCTGGGAGGCGGTAAACCCAATCCTCCATCTCAGGGTCAGATTGTCCCTGAATAGCCTCCTCCTCCATTTGCTGAATTATCCTCCTGACATCTTTGTTGGTATTCTCATAGTAGGCAATTTCTGCAAACTGGACTTTCTTCCCCACAGTTCTTTTGGTTTTTCCACCATAGATTGGTGCCTGCTCTTCCCCTACCCCGACCTCGCTGGCCCCTCCGGCCTCCCCTGCCTCTTTTTCTTCTAAATTCTCCTCCCGCTCCTTGATTTCCGATACCCGACGTGCAACCAACTTCTCTAGCTCCCCCTCGCTCGCGGCCCTGCCAAACTTCGCCCTCCCGGATCCCCTGACTATCCTCTGTCTCATATTCCTCGCTCCTTCTGCATTTAGCTCATGAACACTATCGGTTTTCCTCATCTGAATCAAACATTTCGACTTCGTCCTCTGAGTCGTCCGGGACCATAACAGTCTCCCCGCCTACTTCTTCATTCGCCACGCCTTTTCCCTTCTTTTCCCAGTTGCTGCATTCCCTGGTGGTGGCAGTCTCCTCACTTCTCGCTCTCCTTCTGGTTTCCATTCTCCCCATCTTCTCTGCTCCGATCTCCCTGGAATCCAGATTGTGTTGCCTTCTCTTCCAGTCGATGCTCTCCCTCACCACACTCTTCCTTTCCCAGGCTACTCGCTCTTCCCTTCACTTCTATCCTCCTTCGTGCCACCCTCGCCCTCCGATTTCCGCCTACGATGTTTGCATGTCTTCCTTGCCACTTGTTCATTCGATTATCGCTCTAGTCCTTTCACTCTTCGTTCATACCTGCAACCTCACCTCCCTTGTCAGACGCCCGGTCACCTCCGCCTCCCTTCATCTCCAATCTTTTCTTGCTCCACCTTGGAGTGTGATCTTCTTTGATTGTTCGGCCTATCATTACCTGACCCTCCACTATCTTGAGAACCACTTGCACCTGCATTAACTTAAATGCTCTTCCCACTGCCAAAAACACCCCGATCGAGGGTAAAGAATAAATATCTTTACTTTTTATGTTGGAAAACATTCTTCTGTAGGTTCCATCTATGCCTTCATGGGTGTTCCCCACAGGAAAGAACCCAACCTCAATAGTGATGAAGACACCAAGTGCAGTTAAAAGTAATAGAAACATGAAAAGATAGTGATTCTTATTATCACTTGTTGCATTGTCCAACTGTAACAACAAATGTGGAGGAAGATGTTTAAAATCAACATTTTGACTTTCTGAACTTCCATGAGATATAAAATCATCCTTGTACCCTTGACATTTTGAGTAAATAGAGGTGTCAAGTAACGCATTTGTAAATGGGTTTCTTGAAATTCCACTTTCATAAAGTAGATCACCATACATATCCATTTGTGGGTCTCCAAGGTACCTTAAGCACTTTGCAAGGGATGTAATAGTAAATTGTGATTCCACATGGATAAATGGTAAGGAGAAATGACAAAAACCTCCTGCCTTATGCCCATGTGTAAGCATACCTGCCAATGAAAAACCTAAATTTGTTCCTATAATAGATTTTAGTTTGACACATAGCCTTGGGATTGAAGTATTTGTTTTGTCCATTTTATCATGGATAATGCTCAAGTACTCCTTTGGAAACTGCTCTAACATAATTCTATGGGCATAGTAGAAATATCTTCCACACATAACAATCTTGTTATGTTTCTTCAACCTACCCTGTGCCTTTTCTTCTAACTCTTTTGTAGTTGCTGACTTTGTTTGTGCTTTCAACACAATACATTCACTGCATTTACTGAAGTTGGTGTTCTTTGAAAATGCCACATCTCGAAACTTATTATTCCAAATCTTGCTCATTGTTGACTGTGATATTGATCGGTAATTGAGCATTTGAAGAGACTCATTGATCTCTTTCAACAAAGAATTTTGTTTGTAAGCCGAAGGAATCAATCCTAAAGTAGTAGATGTTCCATCTTCTTCAACTTGACGTGTTTGGCTTGGTGAAAAATCTGAATTATCCATAACAATTTTGTGCAATATTTCTATGGATGCCACTGTGTGAGCTCGTGCTTTGCATGTGTTAGTGTTACCATAAATAGATTTGATCTATCCATGTTGGAAATAATGCTGGTAGTTGTAGAATGTTCTTTGAGGAATTTTATGTATCTTATAGCATGCTTTCTTACAAATAATATTCCCATTAAATCTCATGTCCTTTACGTTTCTAGCAATAGGTGGTAGGCCATGGCCATGGCCCTTTGACATAACTGTGTTTGACATGAGTGACTTCAAGACAAATTCTCCAATACTATTTTTATTTATTTGTCTCATATCCCTTCCATCACTTGCAATCGCCTTCCTATCCGCATGTTGGAGATAATCGTTTCTACAACATACATCTGCTGCCAAAACTCAAATTTCTTTCTCTTTATCTATTTTTTTTTGGCATTTTGAAATTTCTTTTGTATCCATAACTCATTTAATCCTTTTATATGGCCTTGTTACATGCATATCAATTAGGTTTCTATCTTTTTCATTACAAAAGAACCCATCCCAATTGTTTAAGGGATTTGTGTCCTCTATAACATCCCATATCACCATTTCCTTAGGTGGCTCCTTGAACTTTTCCTTGACCCTTAATATCACACCTTTGCTATCCACCAACTTATTTATTGGCCATCTAACCAAACATTGTATAGACTTATCCCTAGTTCTGCATATCTCACAATTTCCATCTATCTCTTCTAGAAAAACACCAAAATCCATTTCACTTAGTGTTTCACCCTCAACAATGTCATCCTTGTGGACATTAACTAACATTCCTTTGGCAATGCACATGCTTGTTCCCATGCATTCATGTGTAAGAGAAACCTTTTTACATATGAATCTAACCCTATTTTGGGGGATATTTGTGGCATGATCATGACAATGAGGCTCTAAATCTGATTCTAGGCAAATTTCATAAGATTCTAATGTACCCCTAAGTATAAGCTCAAATCCTGTTGGATGTGGTAGAGGAGAATTATGTTTTAACACCTTCTCAATTTTAACCACTATGGTTCCTTTCTTTACCATCTTTCCATGCACTTTATGCCCAAGCTCTATATTGAATATGAAGCCCTCAGCCACCTTCACTCCATGTTGTAGAAGATATACCTTGGCTCCAATAGAAAATGTGGAAGAAACATTTGCACCTATAAACGAATGTAAATAAGGTTAGTATTTACTCAAAAAAAACTTTTATTATGCTATCAATAATATATAACACATGCTTCAATATTTTTATTTACCTATCTTGTGTCTCAAATCCATTATCTTCCATGGATGTATGTTCCTTCATTAACATCCCCATCAATCAAATGTGTTTGAGTTACATCAGTTATCAAAATTGTAACATAACCAACATTAATCGTTTCTCCAACATAATAAGTTCCAGACTCTGCAGATTTGACCCTTCCTAGCCTAATTACTTGATCATTAATAAGGAGATCAACATAGTCCCCTTTTGCCAAAATTATATTTTCCATTGTAGCTTGTATCAATTTTGTAACAACAATTAAATCGTAACTTGTAATTAAAAGGTTGAACCATGTAAAGTGTGACTTTATATTTTTGCAAAAATACACAACTTACAAAACATTAATATAGATGCAAAAACTAAAATAGTATGGCAGTAATATTATATGTAATCAAATATTGTTTCCTCAAATGAAAGCTAACAATCAATATCATTCCTTCTACTAAAAACATAAGCATATTGATAGAAGCAACATTACATGGTCAAATAAATCTAGCACATGCTAGATTTCCTTCTAGGACAAACAAGCACATTGTCAATAAGAATATTCTAAGGAGAAGGAAATCCACCACATGCTAAAGTTCCTTCTAATGTAAATAGAAGCATATTACTCACAAAAACATTTCAAAGTAAAAGAAATCTTACACATTCTAGAGTTTATTCTAGCACAAACACAATCACATTGCCAAAAACAACATTGCAGCGTGAAAGATATCTAGCATATGCTTGATTTACTTCTAGCACAAACAAAAGCACATTGCCAACAATAACATTGTAGGGAAAACAAAATCCAACAAAATCCAACAACGTCTATCAGAAACACAATCACATTTCCAATAACAACGTCGCAAGGTAAAATAAATTTAACGCATGCTACCTTTACATGTAGCATAAATACAATCATACTACTAAAAAAAACATCTCATGCTAGAAGAAATCTAGTGCATGCTATATTTCCTTCTAACACAAACAAAATCACATTACCAAGGCGAAGGAAATCTAACACATGTTAGATTTCCTTCTATAATTAACAACCAAATTGAAAACAACAATATTGCATAGCAAAAGAAATCTAGCACAACTTCTAGCCCAAACACAAGCACAACATTTCCAATAACATTGCCAAGGTGAAGGAAATATAACACTTGCTAGATTTCCTTTTATCATAAACAACCAAATTGACAACTACAATATTGCAAAGAAAAAGACATCTAGCATAGTTTCTAGACCAAACACAAGCATGTTTCCAATAAAAATATTGCAAGGTGAAGGAAATTTAAGGCATGTTAGCTTTACATGTGGCACAAATACAAGAAAACTACAAATAACAACATTGCATGCCAAAAGAAATATATTGTGTGCTATGTTTCTTTGTAACACAAATCAACAAAGTGTAATGATGATTCTCTGTTTTGAAGACCCATATTAAAAGTGGTGTAATAGTAATAAGACCAATACAGCTACTGCGAGGATACCAATGTAAAGTTTCATTGTTCGAAAGTTTAGGACCTTCTTGGTAAAACCATGCATGTCATATTCAGTGACTATGGCATACTTTGAGGTAGATTCAGTAATAAATTTTGTTCATCAATAGAGTTTTGGCATTTTCTGGCTAAGTTAAGGCACCAACACCACAACTGTTATGAATCACCTAGTTAAGTCTCAAGAGAGAGCCTCTTTTGTCTCATCACTATATCAATCCACGAAATGGTGGAGAGCCTAACAACCTTCTATTTTAATCACTCAAGCTAGACCAAATTGACAAGTTGTATTCCAACCTAACCAAACATTTTCCATGTTTTTTCTTCCTCATAGAAAGATACCAGCCTAGGGGTTATCCAAATGCAAAATGTACCTCTGGGGATACTATGTTAACACCCTGTTTTAGGAGATTAACCCGCTAGACTTTGTTCTATGGTGACTTTCCAAACCTAATAGCTCCTCCATAATATTACTCTCATATTGAATCTAAAACCATTTAACTATGATTAATTGGTAGCACATGCAATTTGAAAGGAAGGGTCATAGTTTCAGGTTTGGACCATTTAGTCAGGTTTATAACTTAAATGGTAGTTTCATACATCAAGTTGAACTACCTTTGACATATATGATATAACTGACCTAGTCCATTTTTATATCACTACTACAACAATCCATGAAATGTGGATGCAAGGTCTAAAATCAATGCTTGACTTGGCATCCATAGTAATGTTCCAGATTTGAATGGACTTCCCAAAATATTGCATTGTGTTTATATAATGCTTCATGCATCTCTAGTAAAAACTAAAGGCTAGATGCCAAATGTGTTTGTCAGATGCTGCTTATGAATGCATAAGATAAGGTTACTGTATTTCATATATTCTCATGCATCTCTAGTAAAAACTAAAGGCTAGTTGCCAAAGGTGTTTATCAGATGTTTCTTGTGAATGCATAGATAAGGTTGGTGTATTTCATATATTCTCATTAAAATACTAAATGTTGGATCTCACTCTTCAATGGTCCATGGATTGAGTTTTAACTCGTTGAGGTATTTGTTACAATGGGAAAGTATGTTGACCATTGGACAAATGGGTTGCCTACTTTTTTATTGGATTCAATTACAAAGGAGGTACGCTAGAAACTCTTCACATGTTATATGGTCCTCACTCAATCAAACAACAAGTGGATTACTAGGTAATCCCAATTAGATGTTTGGGATGCCATAATACTAGACATCTAATATCAGAATGTTCACTCAGATTTTGTGGGGATCATATCAAAAGGAATGGAATGCCTCCTGGTTTCAATGAGGTTCCTACTTTATATAATATGGAACACACCCCTCAGGATTCCTCAAATGAACTGCATGTGTTTGTGCTTAAGGAGGCTCCCATCCATAATTGCAAGATAAAGGACACTAGTCAAATGGCTCTTGGAAAGATAATCCTTGCAATGGACTCCCAATCAGTGCCACATAGACATAGCATAATGGAGAATAATATATATTGTATTATCATTCATATGGCAGGTCAACACTGATACATTTCCAAAGGCAAATATTCCAATCTATATGCAGACTTGAGGTCTTCAGCTTCATCTCCTCCCTTATATAAAAATATAGAAATGGATACTTCCCCTATCTCAATAGATACAGATGTGGAAAACCTAAATAATGATGAATCGTTGGGTCTTGAGTTGCCAACAGTCAAAAGGGCCTTCTTTCAGGGAAAAAGACTTTTATTAATCTGGATCACATCAAAATTTGATTGACTAGGAAAAGAAGGGCATCAAGTATAAAAATATATCCTCTTGTGTTGGTGTGGGGTCCAAGCTCAATACATGATTTTATGAAACCATTGAAGCAACCCATTATCTATACATTGATCGAGGCACCTCCAATGAATACTATGAATCAATAGAGCATGAGTTGTTCACTCTTGCTCCCCCAATCATCTAGTTTCTTCACGGGCATGAGCTATTCACTCTTGCTGATATTGGTTGCCAACAATTTGTCATTTTTCCACCATGTGGAGGAGGGGGAGACTAAAAAAATTGTAGAACTATTTGGGATTAGAGTCGGGTCTTTTGTTGAAGCCCAGTAAGCTCCCATCCATAATTGTAGAATAAAGGACAATAGTTAAATGGCTCTTGGAAAGATAATCCTTGGAATGGACTCCCAATCGGTGCCACATAGACATAGAATAATGGAGAATAATGTAGATTATATTGTCAGTCATCTGGTAGGTCAACACTGACACATTTCCAAAGGCAAATATTCCAATCTATATCTAGACCTAAGGTCTTTGGGTTCATCTCCTCCCTTATATAAAAATATAGAAATGGATACTTCCCCTATCTCAATACATACAAATGTGGAAAACCTAAATAATGATGAATCGTTGGGTCTTGAGTTGCCAACAATCAAAAGGGCCTTCTTTTAGGAGAAAAATACTTTTATTAATCTGGATCACCCCATAATTGGATTGACTAGGAAAAACAAGGGCATCAAGTACAAAAATATATCCTCTTGTGTTGGTGTGGGATCCAAGCTCAATACATGACCCCAACCAACCATTCTTCTAGTAATAGATAGAGTGTAAATGAAAAATAAAAGTATAATTTGTTGTCTTATACCAAGGCTAATATCCACATGTGCTCTCCAATAAAAATTTCACTCATCATGTGCAAAAAAATTAGAGAAATGATCAAACAAAGCATTTTTAACACCAACACCATGATTTGATCCATTATGAATTCCTTTAAGATGGACTCAGTTTACAAACTAGCTATTAATGTAGTAATGTTATTGTCCAAACAAAGCTGAAAAGCATGGGAAGGAAGGCAACATCTCTAGCATTACTACAGTTACCAACCGAGTAAATTTCATAAATGCAGGCACTAAGACAAACAACTATATAATCAATTTAGTTGTCATCTCAGTAAAGCTTACAGGTGCAAGCATTAAAGATAATCGCAAAATTGAATAGTGCACAACAATCATGCAGATCATTGTCAATGAAAAAAATCACTTGTCTCTTTTCATTTAGAATAGCATCACTTGTCTGTTGTCATTTAGAATAGGTGCCAAAGGAAAATGCGGGAAAAAAAGATGTGCAAAGGGGAAAGCACAACAAGTGGACCCTAGAAAGGGGAAAAATAGATATATCAATATGTAAGATAAAAAGCACTACTCTATCTCTTTAGTAGAAAAGAAGCTATTACCGTTAAATCCAAATTTCCAATTACCATGAAGATGCCAATATTTGAGAATTGTTCTCTAGCGAATCGTCAAACATGACTATAACATGCCTGATAATCATCTAAAGGGTCACTACTGTTTGATAAAACTGATAGACAATCCCAGACTAGAACTGACTAGAGTAGGTATGTTATAGTGACATCATGGAAGTGGGCCAAGGCACAGTAGAACAGGAGAGGGTGCACTGTCTCACCAACCTACTATCCTTAGTATCTATGGCTGATTTATTTGTGATTTTATGAAACCATTGAAGCAACTCATTATCCATCGATTGATCCAGGCACCTCCAATGACTACTATGAAGCAATAGAGCATGATTTGTTCACTCTTGCTCCCCCAATCATCTAGTTTCTTCACGGGCATGAGTTGTTCACTCTTGCTGATATTGGCTGCCAACAATCTATCATTTATCCACAGTGTGGAGGATGGGGAGACTAAAAGAATTGTATCACTATTTGGGATTGGAGTTAGGCCTTTTGCTGAAGCCCAGTAAACTCCCATCCATAATTGCAGAATAAAGGACACTATTCTAATGGCTCTTGGAAAGATAATCCTTGGAATGGACTCCCAATCAATGCCACATAGACATAGCATAATGGAGAATAATGTAGATTATATTATCATACATATGGCAGGTCAACATTGACACATTTCCAAAGGCAAATATTCCAACCTATATCCAAACCTAAGGTCTTCGGCTTCATCTCCTCCCTTATATAAAAATACAGAAATGGATACCTCCCTATCTCAACAGATATAGATGTGGAAAACCTAAATATTGTTGAATCACCGGGTCTTGAGCTGCTAATAGTCAAAAGGGCCTTCTTTTAGGAAAAAAATACTTTTATTAATCTGTATCACCCCAGAAATGGATTAACTATGAAAAAGAACGGAATCAATTATAAATATATATCCTCTTGTGTTGGTGTGTGGTCTAATCTCCATACATGATTTTATGAAACCATTGAAGCAACTCGTTATCCATCCATTGATCTGGGCACACCCAATGAATAGTATGAAGCAATAGAGCATGAGCTATTCACTCTTTCTCCCCCAATCATCCAGTTTCTTCAAGGGCATGAGCTATTCACTCTTGCTGATATTGGCTACCAACAATCTGTTATTTCTCCACTGTGTGGAGGATGGGGAGACTAAAGAAGTTGTAGAACCATTTGGGATTAGAGTCAGGCCTTTTGTTGAAGACCAATAACTATGATAAGAGGTTTTTGCATTGGCTCACTCAAAATTTTGAAAATAAACTGTGGTTATGCGAAAATAGATGGCTCTCTTTAGACAATAGGATGGCCATGATAAAGGTAGTTCTACAAGGTATCATTCTCTACTGGATGCATTTGTTTCATTTTCCAATGTCAATTATTCACAAGATCACCTCCACCATCATAGATTCCATATGGGTTGGGTCTAGTTACAAAAATATGCATCACCTATCTAAACTAGACTCATTTTGCAAGGCCATTGATGGAGGTTGGGGCATCAAACACACTCAGACTTTCAATCTGGTAGTTCTCACAAACAATCTATGGAAGGCCCTCAAGTGCCTTGGTATTTAGTAAAAGATCATCATTAAAAATATCTCAATCATGCTACCCTAGAAAACTGGATCCTAGTTGGGGCTCTGGTTAAGAATAATGTGTCTTTAATTTGAAATAGCTTGATGAAATCTAAGCCTTGGATAAAGGGATATATAATATGGATGGTTAGACATGGCGACATAATTCGCATTGGCCTTGATGCAATCATTGGACTAGTTGGGAATCACATTCTTCCTCCCCCAATCATCCAGTTTCTTCACGGGCATGAGTTGTTCACTCTTGCTGATATTTGCTGCCAACAATATGTCATTTCCTCCTCTTCCAATTGGCCACAAGTTGAAAATTTGGCTCTTCTGATGGAGCTCAATGTCAAATGGGAAAATTATAGATCTCATCTCTATCACACAGATATTGCTTTATCTAAGAGGGAAAATAGGCATTCTTGGGGCAGTCTTTCCCATGGAGGAGAAATATCTACCAAAGAAACATACAAGTACATATACAACATGCAAAGGTAGAGGAATAAGATCAACCATATGAAAAGTATGATTAAAATCATTCTTTCCTTACTGATAATTTAAATCTTCAAAACACTTTTGAGGTCACAGACATACAGTTCAACAAACTAATCCTATGTTCACAGATACTGAAAGTAAGGGAGTTGTAGGTTTTCATGGTAATACATTGGGCACCTCAGCATTTCATTGTGAGTTTGAGTAGGAGTAATGTAACCCCCATGTTGCACTTTGATGTAGACCGTGACTTCATCCTTTCTTTCTTTTGCTTAAATATTTGGTTTTTCCTTTCTTTCTAAAACATCAACATGACAAAACTAAGGGAAATAATCCACTCTCTATTTTTAACTAGACTATTGAATATACTGGATCTATGAGGGAGTACAAGTATAAAAAATTGTTGAAGTTACAGTACAAGGATCCAAAACGCAATCAAATATGCATCCAAATATGTTCAATGGAAGGACATACATTCAATAGATGCTCCATATAATATTCATAATTCCAAGATAAAGTACAAAGTGAGGGGCCCTAAAATCCATTTTTCTTGATTTGATCCCATGAGAGGATCTTACGCCACCCAACTAGCTAAAGGATTTGAGGACCATGGGAAAACACCATTCATCTAGATTTTCTTCCAAATGGGATCCTAGTGGATGTATTGATGACCAACCATAAGAGAGTAGGATTCCTTAAGAGTAAACACCCATTTGGTTTGAGATCCTCACCAGAGTTTGTCTTCATCCTGAGCATTGGATATTTTTCATTTTTGAATCTCATGAGCTAAAATAGGCCAGGGAGAGAAAGGTGGATGAGATGGCCAATCTTCCACCATTTTCCATTCCTTCCGCAGCCTAGGGGATTGAATCAGTTTCCAAATTCTTCTAAAGTAAGACCTTGATGCTTGAAGTAAATGTTATTAAATATCTAAGATTAACAATCCCTCAATTGTGGCATCTATTGCCAAGAATCTTTTGAGAATAATGTAGTCACTAGTGTGACCATTCCAGGTCTCTCAAAAAACATGACTTTGAATTAAGGTCTAGTTGGCCTATGGAAAATTTCATATGGAAGATCTTAGAGGATGCTTGGTTGCTTGCAACTTTTTCGATTGAGAAGAGTCACCATAATTCATATCCCATATTTGTTTCTAGAGTTCATCTCTAACCCGAAGTCAATCCCAACATAATTTCTCTCCCAATGCTTTGTTTAGGATCCCCAAGTCTCTCAATCCTAAAGCCCCACTCAATTTAGAATAAAAAGCTTCTCTCAGGATTTATATCAAAATTTCTGAAATATGGGCAACATCTACCAGTAATTACTTACCTTTTATAATGACCACTATCATCAAATCCCTCCAGACATGAATTCAAGATAGTTTTTGAACCCAAATTTTGACAAAATTAGATCAATAGATAACTATAACTATGCACCCAATCACAGGAGAAGAAACTATTTAAGAAACTAAAGCAACTACAATTGATACTGGAGTTTAAAAATTCTTTGACATCAATTATCAGACCATCATATGACTGGAGGTGTGTCCTTTGTGATTCCTAAGGTCTATTGTTATAGATACATTATTGGTTCTTAGTCCAAAAAATTGTAAGCCAAGATAAATGGAGAAATGAACAACTTAACTAAAACCTTTAAAGCTAAAAATGAGATGCCATCTTCTTATTGTCTCAATCATGTTGGTATTCAAGACCATAACCTTGATTTTCCTGTGATCCAAATAGGAGCATGCTTAGAGAATGTGCAACCACAACAAGAAACTGCATAGTTTAATCCAGTGTGGACACTTGTAATATTATGGCAAGACATATAAGATCAACAAATCAAAAAATCCACACACAAATAATAATTTGTTTGGGAGGAAAATCAACTGCAGATTTTGTTAGCAAAGAAATTCTACACCTACAACACATGAACAACATGAAGCAACCAAATAACAACAACCCATTTACAGTGGAAAATACCAAATACATAGCCAATCTAAGGTAATACCAAGTGTTTCATCTCTCATATGTGAGACAAGACACATCAACTCTAAAAACATGACAATAAGGATTTCAATTATTTTAGAATTTAGAAACTAGAACATTTACATGACACAAATTCAATCATACAACTAGTACTTACTAATACTACAACAATGATGATCAAATGGAAAACACAAGAAGTTAGAACCACAAACTATGGTCTTCTCATTAAGTCATAAAAATCAAAATGTAGAAAACATACTACATAGATATTGATTAAATGCTACTATAGATTGGAATGCCAATGGAAAATACAAAATAGCATCGACACTAGAACCATAGATGGAAGATTCTCATAGCCGATGACTATCAGTAGTCCTCCTCGATGCCCTAATCATTAGAATTTGTGTATTACCATTGATGTCTCATCCATCATCCTCCCCTTTAATACCTAATCCAATATATGCATTTGCTAGTGTGGAGGATGAATGCTCAAGAGGATCACCATCATCAAAAGTGACCAACTATAGCACTAGTCTAGAGGGAGTGCCCTAGTCTCTACACTACACTAATGAAGAAGCCCTAGATGTGGGAGGAAATGGAGATCTAGCATGGTGAAGGAAGCCCGAATGTTTCCCTATGGAGAAGTTGTAAATGATACCCTATGAAGAAGCAGTATTACACAGCCATGGAAATGAAGGCAAAAACCCTAGCCATAGGTCTAAGGAGAAGAGATGACCTAAACCTAGTTGCTACACTACCTAATGGAGATGGCAGCTAAACATCACCCTAGAAGAAGTGTTCTACACATGGAATTGCCTTGCTGTCATGAAAGGAAAATCCCTTATCCTATATGCAGTCATGAAAGGAAAATCCCTTATCCTATACGCAATCATGAGTGAAGGAGAAATCATTGAAGAAAGTTGGGAAAGGAAAAAAGGATCCATGGATTCCTCATCCCTCTTCAAATTCACCAAGGGTAAAGTTGAAGTAGAGTATATCATCAGAATGGCGTAGTGGAAGCTTCTGATGGCCTAGCTACATATCACTTCAAGGGGAAGTCTAGATCTTAGGGTGAAAGGAAAGGCAGATACCCTGCTTACAATAAGTTCGGCCATTATGCAAAGGAGTGTACAAATGGCAGGGACACATCTATTGATGAAGACAAAAATCATTCCAGGGACATCTTTTATGATTGAAGGAATGATAGATATGCAGGTCATAAAGGAAACAACCGACTCTTCAAGGAAATCAAGGAACCCTAGGTATGAAGAGTCAAATGTTGTTTCTAATAAGATAAAGAAGCATTATCTTGTATTGGCCCTCTCTTTTAGATTCTGTCAGAAGATAACTTATTAATTATAGTGCTTCAAGGAATTTGATCGGATAAAAGGGTGCTCTCTCGAATTTGGTAAGAAACAATTGTCGGATTATACTTGGAGTCGATGCCACCTATCCCAGAAAGGGTGTAGGAAATGTTACCCTTCAATTGAATGAGGGTAACTCAATTCATTTACAAAATCTCTTTTATATACCTGATCGCAAGAAGAACCTGGTGTCCATTTCGGCAATGGAAGTCAAAGGCTTCAGGGTGGCATTCATCAATGGAAAGGTACGTGTTTGAAAATATAATTTTCAAAGATGCTTTTACTCATGGGTTCGGCGTTGGCAATTTGTACCAAGTTGCAGGATGGTCCATTGGGGACCATGTTAGCTAACACGTATCATCTATAGCACCAGAGGTCTACTTATTATGGGGCCCTACTTGATGTGAGTTAGATGGTGACTGGGACGCCTGAATTCAAAAGTAGCATGAAGGTACATGTCTAAGATGTACTGAAGGAAAATTTTACCAAGGGACTATTCCCCTCATGTATCAGGTTCACCGACTTGCATTGAAGTTTCTAAGTTTACTTAGTTAGAAATCCTCCATGAACTTTATCTGATTTATTCCTACCTACTTGTTATTTTCCTTAACAGGTTATTTACAATGTAAATATTGAAAATAAAAACTAGTGCATGCTCAACATATTACATATCAACAACTAAAAGAAACAAAAACAAACACACCATATGACACCATTATTTTTGGACTAATGTCCCCGGAAAAACCCAATGTGGAAAAACCAGTGCAGCTATTAGAGGGTTTTTTTATTAAGAAATATCATAGTACAATCTATGTTTCAAAACTGGTCTACCCAATAGAGAATTTCCTTAGTAGTAATACCTCATAGTTTCTGACAGATCTCTTGGCTAAAACCCTGGATAATCATTTTGGCAGCTCCTCAGCACAAAACTACACTGAAACCCCTGCATCAGCCTCTCCTTGCCTAGCGTTGGTCCTACGTCAGCCTATCTAGGCCCGTGTTAGCCCTAGGAGGTCTTGCATCGTCTCTCTGGGCCTCTGTGTCAGATACGCTAGCCTCTCTAGTGCTCTGCGCAACACTTGGCTTCCTCTGCGTGGCCTCGCGTGAGCATTGGCTGCTCCTACGTCACTTCCTTTAGTTGCTCTGCTACTCTCCCGACACTATCTTTGCCTCTCTATCTCTCTGTAGTCAAATGCCCCTCAATTTCTCTCCTGATCACTGATTCTATCTCTCTTATCAAACCTCATTCTAGAGAATAGAATGATTGATCATTTGGTGTGTTCTCCAAGTGACCCTCAAGCCTCCTCTTATGCTTTTCC
Organism: Pinus taeda; assembly: GCA_000404065.3. Lineage (NCBI taxonomy): Eukaryota > Viridiplantae > Streptophyta > Pinopsida > Pinales > Pinaceae > Pinus > Pinus taeda. The sequence continues at coordinate 16,789 of APFE030271608.1, forward strand.
CGTTGACATATCAATGGCCGATATTAAGTCCCTAATCAACGACTAAGATTATATTTGGCTTGATACTTGTCTTTTGGACCATTCTAACATAGTTTCATATTAATCCACATTAAAATTTTAATTTCCCTAAGTTTAGACTTAGGTCCATATTAAAAATATTTATTATTTTAATATCTCTTGAATGTTTAGAATTTGCCCAAACCCTTTCTAGGTATTGGATATCTCGTGTGTTCCAACTATCCACCAAATTTTGTGGCTCAAGCACATCCAGTGCTACCACAAATCAACAGCTTGGAACAACCCGAGGGGTTTGAGATTTATTGGGAATCTCATGTATGTAGGTGGAAGAAAGCCCTCTACGGCTTCAAGCAAATCACCCCAGGTTTGATATGAGAGGATTGATAATTGTCAGATGAAGTTGAGATTCACTAAGAGTGAAGCCAATCCAAACCATTGTTTGAATATTGTGGATGATAGACGTCTCACACTGACACCTTCTAAGAACAACCTATTTCTGATAGGTGCAGACCCTCTCACTTACAAAAGTAAGAGGGAGTTGGATTCTAAATGTGTATTTGTAAACTACAAGACCATGACTACCTCAAGGATCTTATTCAGAAGTTATATTGTGATGATGTCGGAACAGATTTGGGAAATGCCTCTAAATTTCATAAAATCATTTGCATTGATGTTCTTGGTGAACTTTCTCCATATATATGTTTTGCAGTTAGAATGGTGAGCTCATATTTGGTTGAGCCTCATTAGATTGGTGCCAAGAATCTTCTAAGATATCTTCGAGGCACAATCTCTCATGGATTGAGATACACTACCTAAAATATGAAGCTGCATGATTATTCGAATTCTGATTGGGTAGGCAATGGGGAGGATCACTAGAGAACTTCTCAGTGCTAGTTCTCTTTGGATTTTGCTTCGATATCATGGATGACCAAGAAGCAGAAGTCGGTTTCTATAAGCATTGCCGAGACAAAATACATAGCTACGAGTATGATCTCGTGTGAGGCTGACTTGTTGTGGAAGCTCTTTAGTATGTTGTTTGCACATAAGATGAATACCATTGTTGTCCTCTATGACAACGAGGGTGGATTCGATTGTTGAGGAATCCTATATTCGATGGTTGCTCTAGTAGATAGACATCAGATACTGCCTTATCTAGGATATGGTAAGTCGATGAGCAAGGAGGCTCCATGGCATTGAGACTAATGTACAGGTCACAGAAATTTTGTCAAAGCCCAGGGGAAAGGTCAAATATGTGACTTTCTTGAATAGCTTGGAGTCATTGAGAGACCTTTGTATAAGGGTTTTGCATGTTGCATGCATTGAGCTCTAGGAGATCTAGGGGGCTTAGGGTACTTACTAGAGCAACAAATGACCATAGGGCGACTCAACCTCCCTAATGGTGCACTGTGTACAGGGTGAATAGCATAGCCTTCCCTTGCGATACCCCGAGGTGACTTTGGGATAGGATGATTCATTCTCCTATGAGCCAGGATGATTAGTTTTCCTGTGGGACATATGATTAGTTCCCCTATCGAGGAAACCTACCTATGTAGTCTGAGACTCATTGGAAGTACCTCTCATCTCATTAATGAGTAGGGAAATGGGGTTAGGGACCAAAGTAGTACTATCAAGGGACCATAGTAGTACTATCGATGACAACAAGATGTATGGTGCAACAGAATGGACGAAAAGATGTATGGTGTAGCAATGGTGCAACAATATGGACAACAAGATATATGGTGCAGTAGTGGGACAACAATGCTACATGGTGCTGCAATGATACAACAATGGGACAACAAAGGCAACTTGGTGCAATATGGTGTATCATATGGTACAAAAATGAGACAACAATGGTCAATGGCATATAGTGCACAATGGGACAGCAATGGTGCAATGGTACAACATGTCACAACTAGTATTTAGTGCAGCAAATTCATGGTGTTGTTATGGTATGACGAAGCACAACGGGACAACCATGACATTGTGCAGCAATGGCACAATGGGATAGCCATGACATAGTGCAGCAGTGGCATAGTGGGATAGCCATGAAATAGTGCAACAGTGGCACAACAAGACAGTCTCATCAAGAGGTGTAGGATTGATCTAAAGATCATCCGATTCCAACGTGTATTCATGGAGATATGAATTTATTTGTTTTATGTAACAATTCATCAAGGAATTCCAACAACCATGTTACCCCCATCTATCCTCAACATTTTCTTATAAATAGAAGAGGTTTTCAAGTCATTTTGTACACACACTTAACTCTTGATCTCTCTCCACTTGTTTTGGGTTTTGCTAGCAAGAGAGATCTAGATGATGAAGCCCTAGATTCAAGAGGAAATGAGATAGTTTGGCCGTAGTCAAGAAGTATTCTATACATTTTCCTAATAGAAATATGATTCCTTAACCATAGTCCAAACTAGGAGTTGAAGTTCTTGTTCAGTTGTGCACTAATCCGCTATCAAGGGAGGGCTAATGCTGCCCTAAACATAGTCTTAAAGGAAGAGTCATAGACACAACCTTGGAGGAGCCCTATTTGCTATAAAATGTGCCCTAGTTGCAAGCCTTATATGTTTTCCTAAAGAGATTAAATCACAGTGAACAGAGGCTCCTTCGTTGTCCCAAAAGAAAGCTCTTCATCACAACAAGGAGGCTTCGATAGGCTGTCAAAGGAATCTCCAAAAGAGCCCTAGCTGCAATCTTCTATTCATAGCTAAGATGTAGTCAAAGGGAGCCTAAATGAATTCCTAATCCACAATAAGAAAGAGACTCAATACAGAGTCTGAAAGGATGTGTTTTAGGTGTGGTTCATGTAAGGAGACCTATCACGTCTTGGTTGTAGTCTTGAAGGCCAACCGCATTGAAGGGAGATGTCTCTACAACTATCTTATGAGGAGGACCTATATGCTGTCAAAAGAGGTTCTAACCAACAGTTAAGGAGGGCTCTAATATGCTGGCTAGAGGAACTATAAACAACTATAAAGGAATGCTTCATAGTTATGATGAGTTCCTAAGCTACATCAATGAGATACCCCAATCCACTGATGGGAAAAAGCCCTAACAGCATATCGAGACTTGAAGGATCAACATAGTATTTCATTGGCAACATGATGATGGCAACATTGTGATTGAAACTATTCCTAAAGACTATTTATAAGGTTGGTAACCTACAATCATATTATATTAATGAATTGTGTCCTAGTCCAAAGTTTAGATCAACACACCTAATGAACCCATGGACGATACTCAAATCAATTTGATGGGTCTCAATAGTGGACAACAAATTTTCCTAACCCAAGAAGACTAAGAGGCCCAAACTTTATGTCAGTTTCAAATTCAATCAGGGGAATCCTTCGATTTTAAGGAAGGATATGACACAACTGTATATGAAGTCCATAAATAGTATAGCTTGAGAAGTAGAAGAATAGATATCTCTGATGACAATAAACAGAAAGAAACCAAATAGCCTACCAAAGCCAAAGACAAGAACTCTGCTACACAAATCCCTCCTAAGGCAATTCCCAACTCAAATAACCCAACTATTCAAGATGTTATAGATGATCAAGAACATGATAAACAGTCTGCAGCTTCCTTTCCTCCCAAAGAATGTGTAAAGGAACCTCCTGAATGTGATTTTGAGGCAGATTCAATCCATAACAACACTCTTGATAAAGAAAAAGGCATTGAAAACACAGCAGAAAAAGACAACCTTGCTACCCGAAATGCAAAAGTTCAGATAGAAAAACCATTTAACCTTGAAACCGAAATAGGCAAATTGAAGGTAGCCATTCCGTTGTCTGAATTGGCTAAACATGATGTCTATAGACAAAAAATTAGCAAATCACTACAAATTTTAGAACACAAGGATGCAGTGAATGTCTTAGATGACCAACAAGAATTAATTTTTGGTCCTGAAGTAAATGGAAAATCAGTAGATGGAGGTGTCCCTCCTTTTTATTTGAGTCTAAATATTCATGACAAAGTACTTCAAAATGCAATGTTTGATTCTAACGCATCTCACAATTTGATGCCCAAATCAGTGATGGAAAAATTGGAACTAGACATAACTCAGCCATACAAAGACCTATTCTCCTTTGATTCTAACCAAGTTAGATGCCTAGGACTGATTAAAGATCTATGTGTATCATTGGTACAATACCCTGCCAAGACAATTCTAATGGATGTGGTAGTGGCTGATATCCCACCCAAATATGGAATGTTATTATCTAGATCCTAGGATGACAAGCTTTAGGGCTCTTTACAGCTTGACATGTCCTATGCCACCATCTCAGTGTTTGGCCATCCAAAGAGACTATATAGGGAAACGTTGATGAAATATGTGGTCAGTAGCCAAGAGAAGCCCCAAAACTTTCCCATTTATTCCATGCATTCTGATATGGACTCTTTCATCCTTTTCAATACTGAAATTTGCCCACCAAATGATAACCAGGTCTTAAAATCAGCACAAGAAAAAATCATAAATGAAAAATCCAATGTTTAGATTCAAGAAAATTCTATGACTAGTGACAATACAAACACACAGGGGAAACCACAGGAAACTGAAAATCCACATGAAACTGAAAATCCAAACATTCCTACTAAGAAAAACTTTGAAACTCCTAATACTAGCTGTAACCAAGAAGTCCTATGGTATCTAGAGTTTGATGGATCTATTAATAAGCTAAGAGCAGGGGCAGGCATTTGGATACATAATGTGCAAAATGATCATGCTGAAGGACATGCATACATACTAAATTTTAGTTGCACAAACAACATGGTTGAATATGAAGCTCTCCTAATAGGACTAAAATTAATCAAAAGCCTAGGGGCAACCAGGTTATCAATTTTTGGAGACTCTGACTTGGTTATTCAACAAATGAAAGGAAACTTCCTTACAAATGATCTCACGTTAAAATCATATAGAGGAGTAACCATCGTAATACTCAGCACCTTCTTGGAAACTCAACTCACTAAAATTTCAAGGAACCACAATTTGCATGCTCACAGTTTAGCAACATTTGCCAGTACTTGTAAGCTGCCATTTGGGCCTTCCCATCATTTCACAACTGAGATCAAACACAGACCAAGTGTTCCAGACAATGTAGAAAATTGGCAAGTATTCGAAAATGATGCTCAAATCAATAACTTCCTGACCCTCAAAGAATTATTTTCCAGCACTAACATAGACAAAAGCACTGCTCATGAACTTGATCAAACAATCAATTCTGAAATACTTATTTAAGCTCAAATAGCAACTCAACTGCTACATCCAACAAATTTTACCAGCAAAGAATTACAAGAGCTAAAAGAAATAAACTTTGATGAAACTGCGGAAGGAGACTCTGAGGTGATTGAGTTGAAGGACAATTGTTTACCTACAAGCTTGACTCCTCTAGAGGATATTTTTGACTCTAATGACATTCCAAGAAAGCCCAAAATGCAACCATTAAATGCAAAAATTGAGGACTGTAATATAGGCACTAGGTAGAATCCTAAAATGATAAAATTGTCTAAGACTTTGCCTCCTCACCAGAAGCTGAAATATATTGAACTATTCAAAGAGTTCGAGGATGTTTTTGCATGGAGTTACGAAGATCTTAAGTCCTATGATAGTTCTGTCATCCAGCATACAATACCCCTAAAAGAAAACCAAAAACCTTTCAAGCAAACACTTAGAAGGGTAAATCTTGTACTTCTTCCTCTCATTGAAGAAGAAGTCAAGAGAATGTATGAAGCTGGGATAATTGCACCCATTAGATTTTCAGAACGGATCTCAAATCTAGTGCCCACTAGGAAGAAAACAGGAGAGATAAGACTATGTGTTGATTTCAGAAATCTGAACAAAGTCTCTTTGAAAGACCATTATCCCTTACTCAAAATGGAACATATTTTACAAAGGGTAGTGGGAGCCTCTAGAATTTCACTGCTAGATGGATTCTCAAGCTTTAATCAGATCTTAGTTCACCCAGATGACCAAGATAAAACCGCCTTTACAACACCTTGGGGAACTTTCAAGTATGTAAAAATTCCTTTCGAACTCAAAAATGCAGGGGCAACATTTCAACGAGCCATGGACATAGCATTTCCTAAAGAAATTCATGATTTCCTAGTCATATACCTAGATGATCTCACTTCCTTTTCCAAATCAGACCAGGAACACCTAGATCATCTCAAACAAGTGTTTTTAATCTGTAGAAAATATGGTATATCACTAAGTCCAAAGAAGTCATTATTTGGCCTAGAAGAAGGCAAACTGTTAGGCCACATAATCTCAAAAGATGGTATAAGAATTGATCCTGACAGAATACAAGCCATTCTGCAAGTTCCTCACCCAAGAAATATCAAAGAAGTTCAAGCTTTCTTAGGGAAGATCAATTTTCTAAGAACATTCATACCCAACTTGGTTGAACTGATAAGATTGTTGAACAACATGCTAAAGAAAGATTCTAAGGTCAAGTGGACAATAGAAGCTAAACAAGCCTTTGAGGGAATCAAAATAGCTTTAACTAAAACACCAGCCCTCACCAGCCTGAAATTTGACAAAGACTTTATAATATTTTCCTTTGCCTCAGAACATACTATTGTTGCTGTCATATTATAGAAAGATGACCAAAGATGTGAAAAGCCCATAGCTTTTTTTAGCAAAGCACTTAGAGATGCACCTCTTAAATATCAAATCATGGAGAAACAGGCTTATGCCCTTGTAAAATCCATTAAGGACTTTAGAGTGTCTATCTTATATTCTCATGTAATTTCTTATGTGCCAAACACTGTTGTTAAGGATATCCTAAACCAAGAGGGAATTAAAGGCAAAAGAGGCAAATGGATTGCTACCATATTAGAATATGACATTGAAATTAAACCAACAAAGCTAATAAAAGGACAAAGATTAGCAAAAATTATGATTGAAACCAATTTTCAGGCCCTTGACATCAATGAACTGGATAACAAATAGGAGATGGCGACTCCACAGATCAATCAAGCCTTTTTACAATCACCTTGGTATGCTGATATTATTCATGTATTGCTAAACCTGCAAGCTCCTCCAGGGTTATCCAGAACTAAGAAAATATTTCTGAAAATGAAGGCTTCAAAGTTTTGTATTGTAGATGACGCTTTGTTTTGGAAAATCATGAAGGAATTTCACTAAATTGCTTAACAAAGGACAAAACTGACAAAGTTTTGAAAGAATTTCATGTAGGGGACTATGGTGGACATTTATATTGGAAATAAACTGCTGATAAAATCCTAAGGGTTGGATTTTATTGGCCCACTCTATTTGCTGATGTAAAAATGTTTGTAACTTCTTGCCACAAATGCCAAATTGTTTAGGGCAAGAAGAAGCTTCTGCCTCTGCCCCTCAAGCCAATTTCCATTGAAAGACCATTTCAACAATGGGGTTTAGACTTCACTGGGAAAATCCACCCTTCATCCTCTGGCCAACACAAATGGATCCTTACGGCCACTGATTACTTCACCAAATGGATAGAGGCCATCCCTTGTAGACAAACCAATGATTCAATGATCATGCAATTCCTAGAAACCAATATCCTTTCCAGATTTGGCTATCCTGAAAAGATTATAACAGATAATGTTGCTGCCTTCAAATCCAAGAGAATGATCAATTTTTGTCACAAGTACCACATTACCTTAGGTCACTCCACAGCCTATTACCCTCAAGGTAATGGTTTAGCTGAGTCGTCCAATAAGAGCTTAATCAATATCATTAAGAAAGTATCGGAAGAAAACAAGAAAAATTGCCATAAAAAGCTTATCAGTGCATTATGGGTAGACAAATTGACCACAAAGAGATCCATTGGAACTAGCACATATGAATTGGTTTATGGCATGGAGGCTAGATTCCCTTCATCCTTGGGAGTCCCTGTGATGAAATTACTGCAAAATGTGCAGGCAAAACCAAATGATACTCAGAGAAGAATCAATCAGACTATTCATTTACAACAAACAAGAGAAGAGGTGTATCAAAGATCTCAGGTTCTACAGGAAAAGCTAAAGAAGATATTTGATAAACGGACTAAAGCAGAGGATTTTTATATTGGAGACAAATTTTTGAAATGGGACTCAAGAAGGGAAGGTAAAGGAAAACACGGGAAGTTTTGCTTCCTGTGGAGAGGGCCTTTTATCATCCAGGCTATACAAGGAAACAACACCTATTTTTTAAGAAGCCTGGATGACACAGGAACAGAAGATGGACCAGTTAATGGTCAGATGCTCAAGCATTATTTTGATCTAGTTTGTTCATATATCACCAGTCTAGTTTGTAGATAAAAAATGTTTACTTTCTGCAGTTTACTACAGCAATAAAGAAGTAAGGAATATGTATCAAATTTTGAGGAACAGTCAAGGAACTGCCTTACCTTTTTGTGGTACCTATTAATTTATCAAAAGAATTGAAGAAGAGGACTTGGGAGCTATAAATATGAGAACAAGTAGACAGACAAATTATCCCAAAACATAGTTGCAATTATTTAAGTTCATGAGAAATATATAAATATTGCAGAGGTACAATTTTGTTTGCAACAAAAGGGAAAATTTCATGATACAATAAGAATTGAACATAAGGCCATATGACTTGTTGTTCTTGGTTTTTCACTAGGAAAATCCATCCCCAAGTGGAGACACTGTTAGGTTCCTATACCAATAGGTATCATTTTTCATGATTGACATTGATAATGCCTAATATGTTCAAACCTTTGGATGGTTGCAAAGGTGTTCCATATTCCAAGAAAACAAAAAAATAAAAAATGAAAAGAGGGTATGCCCTAAAAGAAAAATCAAAGGGCAAAAAGAATGAATTGGTCAAAAAAGAAATAACGTGAACCCCAAAGAAAAGACCAGGAAAGTGTGTTAGTCGAAAATTCCACTACTATTCCATTTTTGAAAAATTTCATTGTGTGCAGTTGGTTGATTCATGTCATAGTTGATGGATGGCCTAATAGCTCAAATCTTGGCCAACTCCATATTTAAATTTACTTGTCTTAGAAATAGAGAATAAAGTCTATCCAAACAGTTCAAGTTTGACAGGCAAGTAGCTAGGTAGAGAAGCAAAGGGTCTCAACAAGCTAAATCTAAGCCCTTGGAAGAAATAAGGGCAGACTTAGATAGGATGTCAACTAAAAGAAAAAAAGAGAATCAGGCTTTGCTGATTCAAATGCACCCAAGAAAGAAAGAAGAAAAAATGCTAGGATCAGTAGGCTGGGTAGGTAGTTTTGATGTTGCAGAAGCAGGTTTATGAGCAATTTTGTCTTTTGAAGATGATTCACCTCATCACTATTATAAACACCATGGAAACTAGGTGGTGACAGATCAAATGATGCATGCCTAACTTCCCCTCATTCCCCTCTCATCAATCACTCACTAACCTCCCTCCAAGGACACTGAGATCTACTCGATACTCCTAGTTCACTTCATTTCATGAAAAAGACTAAGTGAAACCTTGTTTTTATTTAGGATATCAAAGCCACATTTCTTGTGTAAAATGTTTTTCTTCCATTTTGCTAGGTTTCCAAATTCATAACTTGGATACCTTTCACTCCCCTAAGCCTAAGTTCCACTTTTTGACTTAGTGCTTTGTCTAAATATATTTCTCATTTTAACATATTAACTTTATTATATAGTTCGTATGTAAAATCACCCCCCGGTACTATATTTATATATAAAAACCCTGACAAAACTTTAAATATCCCAACCCCCGGCTAGCTATAGCCATATATCAATGTTTATGGGGTTAATGGTTCATCTGGGGCCATTAATAGACTTGCGCGTGCATACCACAATATTTATTTCACATTTGGTTAAATAAATAACCAACCCACCCCGCACACAAATATGAAATGTTAATTAACATTGAGTTAATTAACCGTTAATCCACCCGACGACCAATCACCTCGATACAAATTAATTCGTTGTTTATTACCTAGCCCCTGTGACATAACCCACTGTCCACTCCATCATGCGTCAACTGTTAGATCCAATCCCACAGATCAGACGGCCCACATCAATATCGGAACCCCTCCAATGTTCGAAAGTTACCTTCCGATGAAAAGCGTATTCCCACTATATAAAAGACACACGTCGCTTGCCAGACGTCATCACATCCCCTCCACCCAAAACAACCGTTGTCCCAAAAGCAGTGCGGGGAATACCATTACCGCCCCCACTGAACCCCTGATGACATCATCCTGTGACATCACCTTCACATCATCCCCACGTCACTAGTGCCACCTTAGCTCCATGTCATCTGCTACGTCATCTGACACATCATCTTCCGTACCCCGCTAGACGACAAAAAAATTTACATGATGCTGACGTCATCACAAAAAAGGGCCAAAAATCCCATAAAGCCAATTTTTTTGTCAAAACCCATGAAAGTGATTGTTTTTGTCCATTTCTATTTGTTGTTTTGCGAAACCTGTGCATGCAAACTACGACGAACTTTCCACCAAAGCTCCAATCCATCACCTTGACCACCATAATCCGGCATCCTGCTCTGCAAATCATCATCTAACCGGCCAATTACTCTCATGTGCATCATAAAAACATAGGTATTTACTCCATTTCCTCCAAACCCTGTGTATTTCCAGTTTTTTCTCTGAATTGCATCCGTAGAACCAAAAATCGAACAAATTCAGGTTCTTGAAGAACACACCCCAAGCATACCTGTCTTGTCCATCTTCCACAAAACACTCGACTCCCACAGCTAAAAACACGGTGAACCGATAAAAACAGGTATTTACCCAAATCTTGTTCCCAAGCCCACTATTTTTTACTTTCCTCTGCAAATTTTCCAAAAAACACCCAAATTCAAGCTCAAATCGTCAAACTACTTTCTACAAGTGCACCATCACCACTGTTTTTGTCCATTTTGACCAAAAACCCTGCAAGCTTCATTTTCCACTGTGAGATTCACCCAAGAAGTTAAAATTTGAATTAACTTTAGTCTGCAATTCCTTGAGAAAGGCCACAGAGCCATTGTTTTATCTACTTTTGCTACATAGACCCAAATTCCAAATTGAAAAATCACAGACAGTCGAGCAATGGAGGCTCCAGTGGCCTTGAATGTTGCACCTCTCAATGCTCCACACAAAGAACTGGAATGGATACCTTTAGCCGACAGAGATTTCCAGATTAAATGACTTAAGGGGTGACAAGCCTCATCTCCAGGCAGTTTGTGAAATTAGGAATAGCTACCGTAGCAATGCTGATGTCTATGGAATTTGAAAGTCCAATATGCCCATATACCACCTCCCTTTTGTCAATGTATTCCCTGACCTCATTCACCAATGCCATGGCAATTATGAGCCCATTCAAAGAGCAGTGATGGCCCCTTCAGGAAATTTCCTCTTTTATGTCACCCCTGAATCCATAAATGAAATGCTGCACCTCAAGCCAACTCAACCTCTCACTCCTCTTTCCATGGGGTTTTTGCTTGACCAAGGTGCCAAAATTTCCAAGTCAGAGTTACCCTGGATTGCTCAAACATTTATAATATTATATCACCAGCCCACAGAGCCTCCTCCTTATGTCCATGTCTGGTTCAATGAGGCTGGGAAGTTCATTATTCACACGAGCTCTTATATCCTAGGATTTAAAACAATGGAGTATGTTGATGAGACCACATTAGTTTTGGTATCCATTTTTACTCTAGGAAAGCCCCCTGCTATCAAGTATGATTATGCCACCTTCATAGCTGATAAGATCCATGAGCAATTCATAAGCATGGACAGAGAAAGAGTGTTTAAATACACATCATACATATATCATTTGTTGTTGTTCAATCAACCAGATATTTTTCAAATTTCTCTTAGAAAATTAGATCTCAAAGGAGAGAGAAGGTCTATAATCTTCTGGACCTCAGTCTTCCACCATGTTAATGACCCCCCTTATACTTATTGTGAATTCATTGACCTGCTCATACAGTCGGCCTCTTTCTTATTGGTGACAACTCCTCCTGCTAGACTCTCTGATGAAATGCAGAAAATTTTATATCCAAAAGCTACAACATAGGTGACTGGTACTTTTACCAGAATCGCACTGAAATCTGGATCTATGGTTGTGAACTATGCCCCTACAAGCTACCCAAATTTGTGCCTATGAGGTTGTTCACACTGGAGTACTTCAGGCAGTTTATCCATACAGACATGATCCATTTCTGCAAGGCTAAGAAAAAGGCACATCTGAAAATAAGAAATCAATTGGGCCCTTGTTATAGACATTTTTGGGCACTTCAACCCCAATCACAAATGTCCATAAACTAAGGGCTCTTAAGTCCCTAAAAAGGTTGCTTCACTGCCTAAAGGAACAAGGTCAACTGATTAGAAGTTCTCCACTGAAAACTGCTCATAAATGGTCAAAATTGGACCATACTGAAAGCTCCATGCAGGGGGTGCGATGCATATCACCTTGCTAATGTACATGGTGTGATGCATACTGTTTTTCTCTCCTGTAGGGTGCAATGGTATGGAATGGACAAATGGCAAGGACTAAAATGCGAGGTGGAAGATCATGGAATCTTCCAGAAGCTTCCCCTCTGACACTTTCCACTCCATTTTTGACCAGGGATGAGTAAGACATCTTCATTCTCCAAGTGGAAGTAGGAACTATTAGAGAGAAGACACTAATCAAGATCCCAAAAGATGACTCACCTCTCTATAATCATCTATATATGGATCCCTCATCACAGAGATCCAGAGGCTGGAATTTTCTAATCTATAGAGAAGTGTTGTCAGTATTATTGTGTACATTCACAGTGTTGGGTGATTTTTCTTTGCTTGAGGTGAAAGAAGGGCTTCTTAGCTGGAGGATGATGCTGGGTCAAAGCTGCTCATGGTTGTAATCCACTTGCTACTTTTATCTTAATAAAGCTATTCTTGCTTCCTTCCATATCCTGGTGTACTTATATGTGCTTGTATATGGTTAATGTACATCTGATCCCACATTATTTGTGGATTTAGATCCTTGTTTCTTTCATAGTAGTATTTTGCTTTGATTCTACAGGTCCCTTTTGAAACTGAGCAAACAAAGAGCGAGCAACAAAACTCTATCAAGAAGGAGAGGGAATCGAGCGCAAGACTTAGGTTGGCCCTCTTGGTTCTCTTCTCATCTATTTTCATATAAGGAATCAACAGTAGACTTTGATTGTTTGTTTCTAAGATAGCCACACACCTTAGTGGGAATAGCAACATCCGTGTGGACACTATCCCTGTATAAAAAAATGGCGACTCCGTTGGGGAGCGACTAGATTACTTGTTAGCCTATCTATACTTCTTTCTTTTATAAACATATAGACGGAGCCGAAAGTCAAGCCAGCTAGCCTTCGAACTGCATTCATCATACGAATGCAAAGTAGATCAATGCTGCTTCAGTCAATCTCTGGGTTTTTGTTTATAAATTAAAAAATATATCTACAAGCGATCTAATTGCCCTAAGTAGTGGCTTTAGTAACCTCTTAAATCACCCATGTGTTTTTACATACATTGATCTGTACTTATTCAGCTTAAGCACCTGAACTAAACTGAAAACTGTGAGGAAATTCTCATTCAGAGTCTCACACTATAACCATAGCACCCTGCCTTCAAGGCAGCCTATATGCATCGCACTTCCCGAATGGAGTAACTGAGCTGCATACTGAGTTCACTTTGTAACAGGTGCAATGGTCAGGGAGGACTGATTTTACCCTCCGACTCTGGATTTTTCTCACTGTTTTTAGTCTTACTCAAGAGTTTTTGCTGTCTGTAATCAGTGTGCTTCTGTGAATACTCCCTTCTCTTGCATTATTCCGCCTCCTTAGTGCAAATAACTGTAAATGTTTTTTATATATTGTGCGTCGTTTTAGTTCTCTTTTGCAAAAGATAACATAGTCAAACTGTCGTCTCTAGATCTGAAAGTGCCATAGCTGTTGTTTTTAGTTTTAGAAAGCAATCACATTATTTTAGATAGTTGATTATATGGTTATCATTGCACAAGACTTGATTTACTAGTTTTAAAGTGTCGAAAAGCAATTTCCATTTCAAAATCGCAAAGTGTCTCTCTTATTTTCACTTCGTTTTGAAAAAGAATTTTGTTGAGTACAGTCGCCTTAAAAGTATTTCAATTTTGCACATAGTTTTCTTAGTGTCATTTACACATTAAGGGAACTGAAAACCAATACATGCATGTGCATTTGCATCTTGAATGCTTGGCTTGATTTAGGACTGTGCATATTAGCGTGTGCTCTGTGCTGTGTGAAGAAAAGATGCTTGACTTTCTTCCCCTTAGTAGCTAGGATTTTCATTGCTGAAAGAAGATAAAACATCTATTTATCATCTTAGACTACATTTAGGAATTATAGATACATCACGTGGTGAACCTGAAAGGCAAACTACTAAGCAAGATCAACTTAAAATAAATCTCAATGAATCTAACAACACTTTAGAACTTAATGCAATATCTAGAGGTCTAGGCTAGAGACGTATTCTGGCGTCGTAAAGCCTAGTAACTGTTGCTTTCAGTGCTGGTTGGGTGATTCCTCAACTCTGTGATGATAAGTGCCAATATGGACTTGTGCTCCCACGTACCGTCACATATATATTTGGAGACCACTATAAGATGCATCATTTATCCTTAGGAAGCCGTGTCTGCTGCCCTATCGATCGTAATGCACTGAACACAACATTCGGGAAGACTGACTACCATACTGTAAAAAGTATTCTGCAGTTTTACGATTGGTTTGGTAATCCTCTCTGCCTAGATCTCCAGAGAAGTCCATTTTGCTCCTTTTCAGACTCCTTAATGGAAAATGTCCTCTGAGCGCTTTTCACTTCAAGCTCAATAAAAATTGAAGGCGACTAGAGTCATCTTTTGCTTTTTCTAGACTCTTTAAAATTGAAAAAACAAGTTGTGTCCAAGCATCTAAAAATTTATTTTAAATCAGAATAACATCACAAATCCCCCCTTGGAGTTTACCAACCAAGGATTTCCCCGTGAAGGAAATCCTAGTCCCTTCCTATCTTAGGGAGATGTTGGTCCGCCCCATATGGCCACTTTGTCACTTCCAAGATTGACAAGTGGTTTGCCAGTCTGGCTCTTCTCTACTTCTATCGTTCAAAATCCCACAATTCTTGAACAGTCTAACCAGCAACTAGACGACACTAGAGTTGCTTCCCAACCTTCTACTTCATCTGATTCTCCTTCTCGTCCTCCCTCTTCGCTTGACCAAGCCGATAAAGCTAAAAGTCAAGTAACTGAGAAGAAGAAGAAGTAGAAAGAGAAAAAGGAACCAAAATCGAAAGGGAACAACCAAGTATCATCTAGCAAAAATCCACACACCACACAGTCAAAACCCAAATCTCCTTGGATCATCTGCAATGGAGACCACTATCACCGAGATTGTCCCGGCATCCCTCGGATCTTAAGGGACTGGTCTCCTCGTTTGCACCACCCGGTAGCATCAACCACTGGCAACCATGTTGAATGCTCACCGTCGACCAGTGAAAGTGAAGCGCATGGACAAAGAAGGAATTATAGAATTCCTTGTAAGTTGTGTGAAGGCGATCACGTCATCCACCGTTGTCCCTTCCTTGAAGAGGCTAAAAGAGTTTTAGATAATCGTCCGGTTTCACCGTTACAACTTCCTCCTGGATATCAAAAATTCTTGCCGAGTCCTGCACTGGTTGAAAATCCGGCTGGCCCATCCTTGTGGTCAGCCGAAGCACCTATCGTTGAAAATGAACCTTCGGAATCCATACTAGACGAAATTCAAAGGGTCGATACGGTAGTTGACCCAGTATTTCCTTCGGAATGTTCATCCTCGAAAGGTACCGTCACTAAAGAGAAAGAGAACAACACCATTCAAATTCTTTTCATCAACACCGAATCTAATGAGCTTGGGGGCAGTCCTCCCATTCCTTTACCACAGGAAGGAAGTTCATCAGAGTCCTACCCGACCGTCTATTTGGTTCCACCACCAAGTAACCTAGTGGTTTCCTTCGACTGGAACCTACTAGGCAGACCCCATTTACCAGCGAGTGTACCATTCGGAATTATCGTACAAGCTTACAGAATGGTCATAATTTGTACCATCATCGATGAAGGGGCTTCTATGAGTATCCTTTCCTCAACTGCTTGGAAAGCACTTGGTTCGCCATCGCTTTTGCCTGAAATGAGAAATCTAACAGGCTTCGACAGAGGAACCAGTCGACCTTTATGGATCCTTCCAAATGTGCCCATTACTTTGAGCAGGAAAACTGTTCACATGAACGTTATGTTAGTTCAAGGACCTTTAGATTACAATCTACTCCTTGGACGCGACTATATTTATTACATGGGAGCCGTCGTCTCCTCACTCTTTAGAGTAATGTGTTTTCCGCACGAAGGCAGAATGGTCAAGCTCGTAGACCAAATGTCATTCCCTGGTTCACACATCACAAATAGTAAAATGCCATCCCTGAATGGTATTTCCACGCAAGAAATGTCTCATCGGTCTCAAGTCCATCCACCTGATGAGCGCGAGTGATTCAGGAAGATGTGACTGAAACCCAAGGGGCATGCACCCTGGTCTGCTTCAACAGGAAAGCTCTGGGTATAGGATAGGTTTCGGCGAAGGATATATGACTAGTTTGATACCCATCTATCTAGGAAAAGGGAATTAGACCGGATAAGATACCTCTGTTAGAAGGTAGGCCTTTCCCGATAAAACGAATGTTTTGTCTGCAAATTGAGGGGTAACATGGAAACTCTACTCCATTATACTTGGGGGCATGCAAACATTTCCTCATGCAAGTGAAGAGCGGCTATTTTTGTTTTTTTATTTGTAGGACCTCTAACCCTTTAAACCCGTAAGGCTAGCTGTTTCCTAACTTGCATAAAGAAAGGATCCGTGGAAAAGCTTTAGAGATGTAGGCCACTTCAAAATAGCATCTCGAAATGAGACATTTTCAAGGTACGATTGGCGAGCAATGTTGTCGCAGAGTTCAAGCTCGTTAAAAGATAAACTCTCCACGAGAAGTTTTAGGGCATAGTTCATGCTCGTTAAAAAATAAACATAAGTCATGAGCAAGTGTTTCTCCCTGTGTTTAAGCTCATTAAAAAATGAACGGGTAAATAAGCATCGTGAATGTGTTATTACTAGCTTTTGAGCCTTGGTCATGTTCTCGCCATCACCTCCACTTCGTTCTTAGCTGATCATTCACCCCCATATGATTGTTTACCCCTTCGAGGAACATCTGCGAAGAGTGACTTTGCTAGCCATCCTTGTAACACTGCCATGGTTGGAAAATTCCAAACCTTAGCTGGAATCAGCTGCTACCCGAAACCATCACTCGTTCCTCAAAGACGAGTCCTCTTTAAGCTCTTTTCACCTGACTCGTAAAATATGAAAAGATTTCCGAGTGATTGGCCTCTCCGGCTCGTTAAAAGGCATTGGAAGTGTTATCCCTCCTCTATATTTTAATATTTTGGGACCTGAGGGATTATTACACAAAACGATCGAGCACTTGTCTTGTTTGACTCATTAAAACTATCGAAAATCCATCCATTTTGTATTATTTTACGCTTTTTTGGACTTAAGGGATTATACAATGAAAAAGAATCTTCAGAGTCTTCTTTATGTTTCTTTCAGAATCTCTAAAATTGAAAGAGACCGAGTTATCTTTGTCGTTAAACTCGTTAAACTAAATAGCGACAAACTCATCCAACATGACGAGAACAAGTTTCACTGTCGCTAGGCTCGCTAAAATATAGCGACAGGTTCGCCCGAAGGGTGGATTATAGAACAAGCATATGTTATCCTCATCAAGCTTGACAATAATAAAGAGGTAATAGTCAATAATGACTGGGGAAAACTAGGAAGAAAACAAGAAGAAACTTTATTGGTAGCAAGTTGCTCTTGAACATGATACTTTCCTTCCGCATCCATGCCAGGTTGGGTTGTTCTATTCACTGGTCCTCACCATTGGTCCGTCACACCATCCATCTTTGGGGTTAACGCTACCAATCCATCATCAATGCCACTGATATGTTCAAGAGAATTCATTCAGACAATTCACCTGATTCTCAACCACTGCAATTCATTCATGCTTCATTCCTTCATGACCGCCACCCTGAACCCTCATATCGTCAGTTTGTTTTCACCTCCAAAATCATTTGCTTCTTTCCATGTCGTTGATGTGGGATTCATCAAGGCCCTCCTGCGACGGGTCACTTCTTTTCGACATCATCTTATTATCCAAGATGTTGACTTAGGAACAACCCTTTCAGTACTTTGAAGCTTGCATGCCTCAATGGCAAGTTTCTCACTTTCGGCGACAGGTTTACATCAATGACCTTCGACCGAGAGATTTTGCGTGGTGTTCGATGCCAAGTCCTTTTTTCACACCATGTAGATTGTACTATAGTACCTTGAGGGTCATTGTCATTATTGGTGATTCCTCTCGCGCCTGTTAACAACTTACATCATTGGCTGGTAATCAGGCGATGTCTTTCCATGTTCGACTCCAGAACATTTTTCACATGGATCGACTTGTACTCAGAGTGAAGATTGAACGAGTTTTGAAGACCCCGGATCTAGTTTCATCCATCCGGGCTGCGATATATTCAGGAATATAAAGACATCAAGTTTACATCATTGCCGAACAGATGATCATCCAAATCAAAGAATGATGAGTCCAAATCATCAGTCTGCCACACAAACGATTGTCTGTCCTATGTACATGAAAATGAATTTATAAAGTTGAGCATGGGAATGCCCGCCTCAGCTAGATCATGAAAAAATGTTGTCAAAATAATGTATTGTATTGTATTATATTACAGGTCGCCTCCCAGCTTGAAAAAAACTTTGGATCCTCATAGTAAAGCATTTCACCCGACATCAAAAAGATTAACGGCCGCATGCTTTAGGGGGAAACTGTTATAGACATTTTTGGGCACTTCAACCCCAATCATAAATGTCCATAAACTGAGGGCTCCTAAGTCCCTAAAATTTTTGCTTCACTGCCTAAAGGAACAAGGTCAGCTGATTACATCATCTCCCAGAAGTTCTCCACTGAAAACTGCTCATAAATGGTCAAAATTGGACCATACTGAAAACTCAGTGCAAAGGGTGCGATGCATATCACCTTCCCAGTGTATAGGGTGCAATGCATACTGAATGGCTCCTCTGTAGGGTGCGATGGTCGGGAATGGATAAATGGCAGGGACAAAATACGAGGTGGAAGATCATGGAATCTTCCAGAAGCTTCCCCTCTGACACTTGCCTCTCTGTTTTCGACCAGGGATGAGTAAGAGATCACCATTCTCCAAGTGGAAGCAGGAAATATTAGAGAGAGGAAACTAATCAAGACCACAGAAGATGACTCACCTCCCTGTAATCATCTATATATGGATCCCTCATCACAGAGATCCAGAGGCTGGAATTTTGTATCTTATAGAGAAGTGTTGTTAGTTTTCTGGGGTATATTCATAGTGTTGGGTGATCTAAGCTTTACTTGAGGTGAAGAAGGGCTTTCTAGCTGGAGGATGATGCTGGGTCAGAACATATGGTTGTAATCCTCTTGCTACTTTTTATCTTAATAAAGCTATTCAAGTTCTCCTCCATATTCTTGTATGTTTACTTATATATGCATTTGTATGGTTAAAACACATCTGATCCTGTGTTATTTATGAATATAGATCTTTGTTCTTCGATAGTAGTATGTTGTTGTGATTCCACAAGTGCTCTTTGAAGCTGGGCAGATGAAGAAGAAGTGGAAAAGCTCTATCAGGAAGGAGAGGAAATCAAGCGCAAGACTAAGGTTGGTCTCCTTATTCCACTCCTATCTATTTTCATAAAGGAAAGCGAAAATAGACTTTACTTTTTTGTTTCTAAGATAGCTACCTGTCTTAGTGGGAATAGCAACATCCGAGTGGACATTATTCCCAGTAACACCCAGGTTCGGATTTAATTAGCCAAACAAATACCTACACTACTGGCCCTTTTGGAAATAGCCCGCGAAATGTGGACTGAGGTCTCACCCGAAGCAATATGGGGGGATGCTAGAACCAAGTTTTCGCACCCTTGAGATGTCTTAGGGGTCGTTTTAGTCCAACTATGAATACCTTCATGCAGGTCACTTTACACGTTGTCCTGACCTGCGAGACCTTTGCGATCTGTTATAGTTGCCTTCACATAGCCATAACCAAGGGTTGAGGTAGTTGCTCGTTGCCCTAGAAATGATCTGCGCTACTTCCCCAAGTTACAACCATATCTTAGTTATCTTCTTATAACAGTTAGTTATCTTTGTGTAAACAGATACTTTATATTATATTCACTTTATCAACACATTCATATAAGTTCGTGCATCATATAAGCAATAGAAATGCAATTTATACTTGATACATCCAATGCACAAAACAGGAAAAAGATACACAGAGGTGATGTAAAACTTCTCTGTATTACTTATCCAAAGGTTACAGACTCGACTCTCCCTACGCACTCAGCTGCAGGGGTCCGCGCACTCAGCTACATACTACTAGGCCTCTGCGCACTCACTTGTAGAGCCTTCTCCTACTCTACGACCCAAAGACTCGACTCTACACTTATATAAGACTCAATTCTTCATCCTTCATTCATGACTATCATTACGTTATTTACAACTTAGAGCCTCGCTCTATTGATACAATCCCATGGTCTAAGGACCATGGGTAGATTTCTAAAGCTGACATTACATTACAAAAATGACGGCGGACAACCCTATGACTCATTTACAATATTCGCGCTCTGCGCCCACAAAACACGGAGTCTTTACACCAGATTTGGTCAAAATCTGGGCTTTAAGCCCCAAAACTTACCTTGGGGGATCCCACGCCCAACACATACACCATCACCAAGGTTGTGGGAGATAATTATTTTGAGCTCATCATTCCCCAATTCCTTGGCCTACACCCAATGTTCAATGTGGATCACCTTCGGCCATACTTTCCACCATTACTGGACACATACGACATCGCAGAATAACCCACACCAACAGAGTTAAATCTAGACTGCATGGAACAAGCTAAAATTGATCGAATCATGGACACACAGATCAAGAACACTCGCCAGCTAAAGATCTAGTTGTATCAAACTGTCAAAGCCAGCCAACTCCTACACCAAGGAAAATGTCTCACTAGGGACCAAGTTCAGCAGAGGTTTCCTCATCTGATGGAGGAACCCAACGCAATGGACACTATTTCTTCCTAAGGGGGGAGGAATGATCCAAGTGGATATTGGTGGTAGCCCACCTATTCCACTCGAACTCGGACCCTCACCATTGTTCTATTAGGGTTTTTTTTTTTTTCCGTAATTGTAGCACAGTTTACTATTTTTGACAATTTTTCAGGTCTTGAACTTCCAAAGCCGTTTTGAGGCCCTAAACGACATTTTTTTGGCAATATTCTTGTGGTTGATTTCAATGAAATCGTATTTTCAGTTGTATTCATCATAGAGATCTTTCTAATGAGGTATCATGCATGTCAAATGAAGATAACATGACCAAGTTACAACTCCAGGAAGTTGGCTGCCCAACTAACCCCAACGGGGACCATAAACTCTTGGTGTTACATCTCCTCAGGTTAGGGTTTTCTCCTATTGTTCAAAAATAAAAAGGCCCTTGAGCCTCATTATAACTCAGTCTATAGGCATGTAGCCACCACATCTCTTTTCAGAGATAAGCTACCATTGCCCGAGCTAGTCTCAATTCCATTCTGTTTGACAAAACATATTTCATTATTTGATATTAATGAAAGGAAGTGGTATTTCTGTTGTATCTCTGTATTTATGGTTATATCTATAATTTTTTGTGTTCCTATTCAAATTCGGATCATCCTAGATGACTTAAGGAAATGGAATCGATGGAAACATAGCACACAAACCTCCCTCAGGTGCTTCAGGACCCCCAAGAACTAATCTACCACTCCAGGTGCCCAACCCCTGAGTTATCTTATAATCTCTCTCACAGGATTGCCTGCCAACTACCAGAGACCCAATTTGTCAGTGTTATGCCAGTGACTCTAGGATTTGAGCCACTTTTTCAGGCCTAGAGCCAAGGTCATTGCCCATAATTGAACCATCTCTCAAATCAGTAAAATAACATGGAAATGACAGTACTAAAGAAAATACTTGTTCATGACTTTGACTGGACCCCTATTAGCCATAACAAACAATTTTTCAAACACTTAGTAAATATGCAACCTACAGGTGTAAATGACAAATCTCAGCATAGGGGACTCACACTTATCTTATATTCACTATAAACCATTGTCTCCTCATCACATTAGCTTCCATTTCATCGATTAGGTCATAGATACATTGATCATTCAATAACAAGTAAGAACCTAATGAGATCCACTCATGGTTGTTGTCATAAAACATATACATAACCAACATAATAGGGACATAACGAAAACACAACCATATACACCACATATAATCCACCATAATACTCATAGAAATACTAGGAGAAATAACCTTTCATTAATGATGCAAAATCCAAACCCGGGATGGGACTTCCACGTTCCACCCGATTGTAGAATGGCTGAGCCAAATATCTCTTCAACCGTTCACCCACATGACATATTCCAAGCATTGATGTGGGATCTCATAGAACACATCAATCAAAAACCATCCAAGGCTTCCAGAGGCCATCCACCTCAACCCATCAAATAGAAATTCCACCTCACATTCGGACATCACCAAAACCATCATCAGATCGATCTCTATCCCAGCCTTCCAGGGCTCCAGAGCATGTGTTCCACCCCAGATTCCAGGGCTAATAACTCAACCCACAACTTATTCCAAGCTCCAGAGCATTTTTCCAACCAAGCCTCCAGGACTAGTAACTCAACCCACACCTACTTTTGGGCTCCAGAGCATTTTTCCATCCAAGGCTCCAAGACTAGCAACTCAACCCACCAAGGGCTCCAGAGTGTTTGTCTAACCAAGGCTCCAGGAACTAATAACTCAACCCAAGCTAAGGAACATGAGAACCAAACAAAACAAAACAATGAAAGTAAACCCACAATCTCCATGGCTATACAAGAAACGGCAAGGCGAAGAAATCCACTATCAATCCCATCCATCCTCCATGCCAATGACAGATCACAACCAGCAACCCACATGCATATGCCATGCATGCCAAAACTAGTGAAGGGGAAACAGATGCAACTCGGTACCTGCAAGAAAATTTGATGTAGTTTCTTATCTGGATGCCTTCTTGCGCTTTCCTACTCTTCCTTTTCCTTCTCGCTCAAAGAATCCAAGTATGCCACATCCTCCAAGAGTGCTCCAAGTCAGGGGATATCACAGAAACCACGTACTCTATTTATTTAGAGTTGAAGAAATCCCTTCAAATCTTGTTGAAATTGCAAAATTTTTACATATAGGTAACGCACCTGAAGGGTTATCTGAAAAGAAGAAGAAGACGCTTACAATCAAAGCAACACCATTCATATTTCTAAACGGACAATTATATAAGCTTGGTATCAATGAGGTGCTTAGGATATATGTCTTAGAACACAAAAGAGAAGAAATCATTAACAAAGCACACAAAGGGGGAACCAAAGGTCATTTTCAAGGTGAGACGACAATATGAAAGATATTACAATCAGGATTGTGGTTGACGACGTTATTTCGTGACTGTCAACAGCATGCACAAAAATGTGACATATGCCAAAGACTTGGATACCCACTAACAAAACATCAAATGCCACTACATTCAATTGTTCCATCACTACCTTTTGAGATTTGGTTGGTCGACTTTGTCGGCCCATTTCCCAAAAGAGCTAAACGAACAAGATTGAAATATATAATAACAACAATTGAATACTTAATGAAATGGGTAGAAATGGAGCCGGTTGAGTTGTGTACTAAAAACGTAGCAACGAAGTTCATATATGAAAATATAATAACATGATTTAGTTTCCCTATTATTCTTATCAGTGACAGAGGGACACATTTTGTAAATGGTACAGTTTAATTATGAACAAGTAACTTTATGACCTAACACCGAAAAACTACCGTGTATCACCCACAAGAAAACGGTCTTGTTGAATCCTTCAATAAAACCCTACATAAAGGACTAACAAAGATATGCAAGTAATCGACGAGATCGACGCCATTCAAACTTGTTTATGGTCAGGACACAGTCATACCATTTCATTGCTTGGAAAGCGCACAAATTGTCTCATCTATATTAAAATATAATACAAAACTACAAACAAAACGACTTCGACAATTATATCAATTGGAGGAATATTGAATCTATTGTCTCTATCATCAACAAATCAATAAAGAACAACAAAAAGTGTGGCATGACAGGAACTTGCAAGCTAAGAATTTCCAATTCAGTAAGTTAATCTTATTATACAACAGTCAATTAAAAGGAAAACCAAAGAAACTCCATTAGGGGAATTTTGAGGTCTAAAATGGGCCTCCTAAGAAAAATGTATAACCAAAATAAACTTTATAAGAACTAATAGGATTCCAAATGATGATGTATATTGTAGCCTGCTCGGTCGTTTTAATTTTTAATATTATTCAAAACAAAAACAAAAAACAAAAAATATCATGTCAAAGTTTTGAAAAAAAGGAAGAAATTTTTAAAATTTTATTTTAAATGACACTAACGGCAGCATTGAAGGCGTTAAGAAGGTGGGTCCGACCCATCTACTAAAGCCCGAGCATTTCCACAAAGCACGATCAAATGTCGGCAAGGAAGATAGATAAAGCACTATGTGGGGGAACAACTAACGCGAATTATAATTCATGACCCAACCCCCGCAGTTGACCCTGACATTAGCATGGTTGATGGATATCGATGGCCCATGATCACTACGGGGGTTCAACCTTGATCAACATCTCGTACACCCCCTACCCCTGCAGTGGGCCACCCCTCATCGTCCCGCTCCACCTCACATCCACCACTTCATCCTCCGCTCCCATTCATTTCTATCCATCTCACCCACCATACCCCATCACCTGACCCCTGTCACTTCATTAATTCATTACACGTTCCAATTTTCCCCCCATTTTGCTTCTAATTTATTTTTAAAAAAAAGGAAATAAACCCTATTGTATTAGTCACCTGTTCTCAGTACGAGCAGCTCCAGCATATAAACTCTCACCTCTAGTTCAGCATTCCAAGTCAGCAACTATCATTTTCAAATGCCATGGCCAAACAAGTGAGTTCCTCTTCTATCATCCATACCCCACTAATGGACATTAAGCATGACATTTCTCATACCTTCTGCACAATTAAGTGTCTCCCTCTAAATCAAGAAGTTATTTTGAATCACAATAAGTCCCCTGTATTTATGACAATGGTTAGGTTAGGTGTTTTAGCAGCATTTGTCCCAAAAACCCACTTGTTCCATAATTCATTCAGTGGTTAGCCTCGTTTATGTACCATAAAAAGTGTTTTTTGATGAATCAGTTAGGGGAAAGTGTCTTCCAGGTAACCTCTTAGTTGATTCACCAAGCTCTCAATTACCCTATCTCTGGAACTTATGTCACTTTTATTGAAGAGTCTTTGGTCTCTTATTATGACAACCTATCATCCCAAGAGTCCTCTTATGCTTTATCCTTCTTAGCTCCCAAATCTGGACAGTTCTCTCCACACGAAAAATTGTTTTCTTTAGATATCTTTGCAGCAGACATAAGACCAATTTTGCAGGTGATTTCTAAAATTCTGGGAGGAAAGATTCCAGACAGGTTGATAAAGTAGTTTTTGGATTTTTCACTATGATGATGAAACCAGAAGTGATATTAGATATTCCATCATTTTGGGTGGACACCATTAATACTCAAATCATGACTCTGTCACTTACTGGTTCATTTAAATTTCCTTCAGTTGTCACTTATTTGTTCTTGAACTAGAACGCTGAGCATTTTGCAAATTTTGGGTTAAATATTGTAAACATAAATAAAAAGAAACAATAAGTGGTGTTCTAGACAGACCTGGTGAGGGGTGATCCAGAAGATGGCGGCCTGTTTGAATTTACTTATTTATTTCTTCCGGTGGCCTACAAGATTTTGAATGGGACCTTGCCACCAACATTTCTTCCCAAGCTCAAGAATTTCTTCAATTGAGAAAAGATGTAAGATGTGGAGACTGGTTTGTATTTGAAGAGCATGCAGAAATCAGGTTTTATGGAGCCTCAGTCAAACCATATAGGTTACCAAAATTTGTGCCAATGCAACTTTTTGCTCTTGAGTTTATCAGACAAAGCCTAAATGTAGATCAGGTTCATTTTGTCCCCATGAAAAAGGGATATATCTTTAAGTTGCCCAAAATAGTGGGACCCTTTATTGTGAACACTAGACAGGCTGCCCAAGAGGTTGAGAAATTATTGGGTGATATGTGTCTTTTGAAGGTTGTTGAGTGGGCATATGATCCTCATCAGATAATTTCTAAAAGAAGGATAGAGAGTGGATATTTAGCATTTGTACATGAAATAGGCCAGAGATTGAGAAAATGGCAAATGGAGGTCCACAGAACACCAAAGGAGCTGAGATTGAAACCCAAGTATTTCAGAAAATGGTTCAAATTGGGCTAGAGAGGAAATTATTGATCTTGATGAAGAAGAGCCAGAAACAGCAAAGATAAATAACTATTAGATGCAATGTCTTCAGCACAACCTGGTTTAGTAATCCAATTAGGAGAAACAAAATGTGCATCAGCTTCTCCATCCTCCAGTGAGCCTGTTCATTGATGAGCCCCATAAATGGGTAACTATATGGGCTCATTCTACCTATTATTTTCATTTAATCCACCATTCTCAATAGTTTTGTGCATGTTTTCGAATATATTTGAGTCAATAGAGTGAATGGGGATAGTCACTTTGCCATGTAGTCTAATGAATGTTTATTGCATATTTTTTGGACAAGTTTGGACAAAGACAAGGAAATTATGAGCAAATGGCAGCCAAACTCGAGGAAACAGGGAAGAGGACTTGTAGGAGGGGTGTATCCTTCATTAATGACCCTTTCCTTGAATTCTCCACCATCATATCGGAGTACACAAGCCCACGTTGATGATTGCAAGGGGCAGCCGAGCAAGTCAAGTAGGGCTACTGTTATCTTCAGTTCTAGGCAGCGAAGTTCCTTAAGTTTAGGAGGATTGTTGGGAGTCCCCACTTGTATAAATAATAAGGCTTCAAGACTCAGTAGGTTAGCCATTTCTTAGTTTATTTTCTCACTTTGGTGTAGCATTGTACTCAGCTCATTTTCGAGCTCTGTTTGAGACAGTTTTTATGTTATGTAACTGCTATTTTTGATAATGAAGATGAATGAAGTTTTGAGCCAACACTGATTTTTTCTAGGGGGCTGAAGCTCTTGCGTTAGCGCACAACCCAAGTTGCCCAACACCTCCTTTGTGTACTTATATGTTTTTGTTTCCATTCATGAGTTAATTTTTGCTACATATACTCATTTTACTTTATTGGATTAGGTTGCTTTTGATAGTTAGAATAGTTGTTTTTGCTTCAAGTTCCTTAAGTAAGTTGCTATAGTGACAAGAAAAGATCCAAAAAGTCTACCAGCAGGTATTGATCTCATTTCTCCCTCCTTGGGACCATGATCTGAGGTCACGGCACTACTGCTGCCACCAAAACCATAGTTTTTGCTCTTCCAATGCAATTGCTAGTGTGATACTTTGATTTGGAAAAGTTAATATTGGTTTATATTTAATTGCTTAGATCATTTTGTGCCCTTTTTCCATATTTTTCTCGCATGATTTCTGTTCATAAAGTACTGTTCAACATTTTTCTGGTTTTAGGTCAGAATTTAGGTTAAAATAGACAAAACTCTGTTTTTTGGTTCTTTCTTTGGTCAGTCTCGAGAAGTAAGTGTACAGATCTCTTGTAGAACATTCCAGCCCATCATTCCTCCAGTAAACAGCTAACACCAACTCACTTCTCCAAGATTTCCCCGCTCATTCGCCACATTTCACCAATCTGCCCTAATTTCTGCGTTTTTCCATAAAGTTGCTCTTTTTCCCTTTGAGCAAATCCAACCATCTCATTCATCCCTGATCTTCCTTGACAAGTTATAGACCCCTCAACACCTTCATCCAGCCTTCGTTTCCCCTTTCCCATCATTTTTCCACCTTCAAATCTCCAAAAACCACTTTTGGCCTCCTCCTGTAGATCCCTTGCAGCGTCCTGTAGAACTTCTTATGAGTGATTTTTCAAAGTCTGATCGCAATGGAAGTCTTGAGAAGGGTACTAGGGGCTTCTTAGGACCTTTCCACACCTTTCTCACCATCTACAAAAGCCAACTCCATCTTCCTTTGCCATTAAACCTCTGCACAGTCACAACCAGTCAAGTCACAAGCGTAATAATTCCACATAAAAATACTCAAAAGTACAAAAATATGATTTCTTCTCATTTATCTTTAGAAGTAGTCTGAATAAACACAATTTTCCTTTTCAGTAGTTAATGGCACCCATTTCAGTAGTTTCCCTCTCTTTTTGCAAAAGTAGGGTTAGTGGGTAAACTAGGGTTTGCTAAGGTTTGCGGTTCATTTCAGTTTTCCCTCTCTTTCTGCAAGTAGAATAGCCCTTGTAGAGTTAGTTTCCTTTCATCATAGTTGAAGCTTCTTCTGAGAACTCATAGAAGTTGGCTTAAGCTCCTAGCGAATTTGTGCCAGCTGATCAAGTGATAGCCTACAGTAAGAGCTAGTACTTTTGCATACGGCACTGTCGCTTCCAAGTTTGTTACGAACTACTGGGTTGATAAAGTAAAAAAGGAAGCCCCAGGAGTTGCAACATTATTGCTGCAATACTGGAGCTCACCACTCTTTTTGGCGTCGTTGCTGGGGAAGCGTTAGAGTATTTTGTGATTACTGCTTTTCTTCTATTTTCTACTGCAGCATTCTGCTAAGTAGTTTATTTCAACAAAAGTAGAGTATTTATTTCATTTCAATTCTGCAATTTAAATTCTACAAAAGTAGATTAGACATTTCCTGCTTTCATTTCAATTCTACAATTTCCATTCCAACAAAGTAGATTAGTCATCTCCTGCTTTCATTTCAATTCTGCAATTTCCATTTCAGCAAGATTCCTTTCGGTTAGTTGCAAGTTGTTGTTCAATCCATTTTAGTTTTGCAGGTACAAGCAGAAAAAAACATAAAAATCACCCAAAAAAGAGATTTCCTTTCATGCCTAGTAGGAACAGATTTAATTTAGGAAAATTCCTACCTAACACCTCCACCACATCACTGAGTCACCCTTCTCTCTTCTTTGGTGACAGTGATCCAAAAGAACCTATAGGTGAACCTCCAGAGATATATGAAGATCGTATAACAGAAGAAGAGCAAGAAACCATTCCTTCTGATACCATGGATGAAAATAGAAACGTTAGAGGAAATGGGGAAAGAATAGAAGATGCCTTTCCTATCCAAGAGACCAATGGGGACACAAAAATGAAAAACATAAGTCCTTCAACCTTACCTCATTTCCATGGACTGACTACTGAAGATCCTGATACCTTCTTGTTTGAAGTTTTTGTTCTCGGTCGAACCTATGACTATGCAGAGGACGAGCAAAAGTTGAAACTATTCCCTTCTACCCTCAAGGATGCAACATTGCGCTAGTTCATGGGGTTACCTAGAAACAATATCACAACTTAGGCTCAGATGCAGCAAGCCTTTAACAACAAGTACGAGACTACTATAGGTCAAAGGATACCAAGGAAGAAATCTTTTGAATGACCATGGGAAGTGATGAATCTTTAGAAGACTATGAAGAAAGGTTTCAACTCAGTTATAAAAGGGCCAGCTGCACACTTGACCCCGAATCTCTGAATGTGGTTTTTCTCAGAGGAGTCCTTGAAGACCTTCTAGATACCCTCCATTTGCTGGCTGAGGGAGACATCTACTAACTGCCTTATGATGACATGAATACTATGTTTAGAAACCATTCTAGGTCAGCTAGAAAGAGAGGTATGGGAAGTCAACCTTTAACCAATACATCCTCATCCAGTTCATCCCTTAGAAACAAACTTGAGAATTGACTAGAAGATTTCAAGAGTGAGATGAGGCAGAATCTTGCCATGAAAATGGATACCTTGCATATCAAGAGGAAGCAAGAGGAAGACGAGAGGGCTTTGGCCATCTTTTGTCCCAGGTGCATTAGAAATCATCCTAGGAACGAATATCCATTGCACTCTATAGAATTGTGTTTAGTCTGTGAAGAAGACCATCCTACGAATCAGTTCCTTTCCTTGCCCGGAATTAACGATGCATATCAAGGGGCCGAAGGAGCCACTGAACCACTCTATTTCACGAACCAAAGGAGGCCACATGGACCCAGACCTTACCAACAAGGAATGCAAGGGACATCCTAGACTTATTACAACCCCAATCAAGCCACTTCCATGCCTTCTTGGGGTCCCCCTGCTCATCCTTCCTAGTCCACACCCCCTTGGTCATATCCTCCTCAATACCAGGCTCCACCAGTTGCTCATTCGTTTCATTCTTATGCTCAGCCACAACCTCATATGGAAGGCACCTCATCAAGGGTGAAGGCCCCAGTACAACTCTCCTCCCGCTCTTTTGCCTCCACCACCTACTCAACCACAACCATTGCCTCCTGCTCCACTAAGACAACCCCAAATACCTACTCAACTGAACCTGAATCCCAACAACAGACAGGCCTAGTAGGTATATAGTGGAGAAACATCATGTCCGACTTATGTTGTGGAGATTCAGGAGATTAACCTACGGTCTGGGAAGGTTCTCTCACATAGCCAACCTCCTCCTAAGGAGAATGAGGAAGAAAAATAGGAAAGTGAACCAAAGGTCATTCAACCCTTTCCTGAGAGACTAACTGGAACCACACAACCGACCCCAGAAGAAACTGAACTTCTGGGAGAAATAAAACAGTTATGTGTAAAGATACCACTTCTCCAAGCCATAAAAGATGTGTCCATATACAACAAGATGATCAAGGAGAAGTGCTTTAGGAACCCAGGCAGGCGCAAGAGAGATGCTCCAACTATCAATTTCATAGGACACTTGTCCAACCTAATGTTGGGGCAGGTAATCTGTCCGAAATATATAGACCCTGGGAGTCTTGTAGTCGATGTCCACATCAATGGCACCGTAATCCCCCATACCTTGATTGATCTAGGGGCTGCCACTAATGTGATGACCAGGGACACTATGCTCAAGCTTAACCTTCAGGGTTCCCTGCGAAAGACCGCAACAGTCCTGCAGTTAGTAGACCGCTCCACCGTGACCCCTGAGGCGATTATGGAAAATGTAATGGTCTCTATTGATTCCTGGGAGTACCCTGCTGATTTCCTGGTTCTCCAGCCAAAGGCAAAGCTCACTGGGTATCCTCTCATCCTGGGAATATGTTAGTTGGCCATTACAGATGCCTACATCAATTGTCGAGCTGTGAACATGACCATCAAGAATGGGCATATGACCAAACAACTAGTCCGATATCCTCCTACCCAACCTCTGTTAGAACATGATTTACCCCTCTGGTTGGAGGAGGAAGATGAGGATGAATTCTACTTCGCACCATTGTGTACAGTAGAGGTTACCATGGGGGGCCCACAAACCAAGGATGACCTTATTGAAAACTTGATTCAGTATCCACCCCCCAATGTGCTGCCATTAGAAGAGTTGGTGGAAGAAACCCAGGCCAATCCTGTAGTTGATCTCTGTGTGGCTGACTCGACCTCTCTCCGAGTGAAGAATGTGGAATTCGGCCCAGAAAGAACCTTGAGGATCAACTCATCCCTATCCACCTCTCAGGAGAAAGAACCGTGTAACTTATTGGAAAACCACTTGGATGCTTTTGCTTGGAGCTATAAGGAGATGAAGGGAGTCCACCCTTCAGTCTGTACTCATCACATTTACATTAAATAAGATTGTAAACCAATCAGGCAGCCTCAAAGGAGGATGAATCCAGCCCTTAAGGACATTGTCAAAGAAGAACTGCAAAAGTTTCTAGATGCAGGATTCATTTACCCCATCTCTGACAGCGAATGGGTTTCTCCTCTGGTGCTAGTGCCAAGGAAAAATGGGAAGAGGAGAATCTGTGTAGATTATCGGGAACTAAAAAAGGCCACCAAGAAGGACCATTTCCTTTTACCTTTCATAGATCAAGTGTTAGATGGTCTGGCAGGGAAGAAGTTCTTCTCCTTCCTAGATGGGTTTAGCGGGTACAACTAGATCCAAATCACCCCGGAAGACCAAGATAAAACCAATTTCGCTTGTCCTTGGGTTACTTTTGCATACCGGGTCCTTCCTTTTGGGTTGTGCAATGCTCCCGCCACTTTCTAGAGAGCGGTACTAAGCATATTTGCTGAACTGGTTCATGATTCAGTGGAAATCTATATGGATGAATTTACCCCTTATGGTTCTAACTTCCAGGAAGATTTGACTAACCTGGGGAAAGTTCTAGCCAAGTGTATTGAAATGAAGCTGTCCCTCAGTCCTGAAAAATGCAAATTCCTGATGACTGAAGGGACAGTGCTAGGTCATACAATTTCTTAGCAAGGATTATAGGTGGATCCCAACAAGATTGCTATCATCCAAAGGGTCCCACCTCGTCAAAAGGTAAGAGATGTTCAGAGTTTTCTAGGCTTAGTAGGGTATTATAGAAGATTCATTAAGGAGTTTAGTAAGCTAGCCTCTCCATTGTTTGGTCTTTTGGGAAAAGATGCTGAGTTCATATGGACTGACAACTGCCAAGAGGCTCTGGATACCTTGAACGGTAAACTGGTAATTGCCCCAATTTTGAGAGGTCAAAACTGGGCCCTACCTTTCCATATTCACACAGATGCCTCGAACAAAGCAATAGGAGTAGCCTTAGGGCAATTTTATGAGAAGCTGCCTTACGCCATATATTTTGGCAGTAAGAACCTGTCCAAGGCAGAATCAAACTACACTGTAACCGAAAAGGAGCTCCTAGCTATAGTCCATTCCCTAAATAAGTTCAGACACTACATCACCGTCTATGAAACATTCATACACACCAATCATGCTGCAATTAGGTATTTGATGAATAAACCAGATGTAAATGCTTGTATTATTAGATGGTTTCTTTTATTGCAGCAATATGATTTGACCATTGTTGATAAGCCAGGTAAGGAAAATGTTGTTGCTGATTTTCTGTCTAGATTAAATCTGCTTGTAGGTGAAGAAGGAATGGTGGATGATCAAATTCCAGATGAACACCTATTTTCCATTTCAGTACTCTCTCCATGGTTTGTTGATATAGCAACTTACTTGGTTTCAGCACAATTTCCATCACACCTGTCCTCAAAAGAGAAGAGCAAGATCGTGAGGAAAAGTGACCCATTCATCTGGATTGGGGGCAATATTTTTAAACTTGGCCCAAATTAGATCTTGAGGTGATGTGTCAGGGAAGAGAAAACTTTTGACATTCTCCTAACCTGTCACGATGGACCCTGTGGGGGCCATTTTGCAGCAAAAAGGACTGCCTTCAAAATTCTACAAGTAGGTTACTATTGGCCCACTCTTCATCAAGATGTCAGAAAATATGTCAACCAATGTGGCCAATGTCAAAGGATGGGGAAACCTACTCCAAGGGATGAGATGCCCCTGCAACCTCAAGTGACTTCCGAGCCATTTGAGAAGTGGGGCATGGACTTTGTGGGTCCCGTCAACCCTCCTTCAAAACAGAAATCTTACATCATTGTGTGTACTGATTATCTGACAAAATGGGTAGGAACAAAGGTGATCAAGACAGCAATAGAAGAAAAATTAGTTGAGTTTTTGAGGGAAAATATCTTTTACAAGTTTGGCTATCCAAGAGAATTAGTCACAAATCAAGGGAGTCAGTTTACCTCCAATCTGATTGAAGACCTGCTCACACATCACAAGATTAAGCACAAAACTTCCACCCCTTATCATCTGCAAGCAAATGGACAGGTAGAAGTCACTAATAGAGCTTTAGAAGGGATTTTGACTAAGGCAGTGAGCAGCAACAAAAAAGATTGGGCAGATAGATTGGTTGAGGCCACCTAGGCCTATAACACCACATGGAAAACAACCACAGGGTTCACACCCTATGAGCTGGTCTATGGGAAGAAGGCTTTGTTGTCAATAGAATTTGAATATAACACATTAAGGATGGCAGCTCAGCTGGACCTAGATCTTATCCATGCACAAAAGGAAAGGTTCTTCAGCTAAATGGATTGGATGAGCAGAGATTGCAGGCCCTTCTCCACTCAGAGGTAGTCCAACTTCAAAGAAAAATACGGCATGACAAACACCTCAAAGAAAAACAATTCCAAGAAGGAGATTGGGTGTTGCTGTATGATTCAAGATATAAAGATTTCAAGGGAAAACTGAGGACAAGATGGTTGGGACCATACACAGTAGAAAAATGCAATGACAATGGTTCAGTCCTGATCCAGACCATCGATGAAGAAGCCATCCCCATGCTCGTCAATGGGCATCGGTTGAAGATCTACAGGAAACCCCTTTCTAAGTAGGAATTCATTGAGAATTTGAGTAAAACGATGTTGGTAGTGGAGCAGGTCTTTACCTCCACTCCACCCACACCTTGAGCTAAAAAAAAAAAAAAAGATCCCTGGGTGAAAACCTCTTGGAGGCACCTCATCTATCTCATAAAAATAAAGAGAGAAAAGGATGGAAAGAAAAACAGAAAAAAACCTAACTTCTTTTGAATGCATTGTAGGTTGTAGAAGGGTCACACAAGAGAAAAAAGACATGGTCTGGCTGCATGCACTGTTGATAACTCATTCCTCTATCACCATTGTCTTTTCCTAGGCCTTGGTCTCATTTGTTCTGAAAATTTTGCATCCTACAGGAAACTCTGTGAATTCTACAGGAGGCTCCTGTAGAAACTACAGAGAGCCCAAAATCAAGTTCATAGAAGAATCCAAGGGCTATAAATTTGTCCAGAAGGCCTGTGGACCTCCCCGCCACCATCCACCTGCCCAATTCTCCATTCCATCCTTGCACACCCACACTTCCACTTTCTTTTCCTTCCCTGCACAGAAAAATACAGAAAGTCTGTTTCTTTCATTCTTTAAACAAAAAAATGATGATGAATAAAGCAGCAACATTCTTCACTTGTTTCTTACCTGATGTATTCCAGCTGTTGCTCCTTTCCTCCAGAACCTTGTGTAGCTTTCTCTACAGTCCCTGCTCAAGCATCAGCCAGGAATTTTAGAGGGAGAAGCAGCTACAGGAAATCCTGCAGGATTCCTGTAACAGCTGATCCCTTTAAAAAACGATCTCCAGAGGCAGGGTCAACGCAGCAAAGAGGTATACAACGTATGAGGAGTGGTGCCTGATCTAAAATTGCCAGCAGAGGCCACCAGTTCATAGGCCATGAGAACCAGCAGCAACAACAATAAAAAAAACCAGAGTGCGAAGTCCGAGCATGCAGAGCACGGTAGCGACTAACAGGTAATTGGCTAAACCTGTTCCTCTGTCGCATGAATATTATTTAGGAACTGCATGAACATTAAGATGGTCGTGATCAAATGAAATTGGTGGCCAGTTAACTAGCCACCCTCATTCAGTCCAAATCACACTCGTTCAGTTCAAAAAAGTGTCGTTCCATTCAAACAATAGTTCAGATATGCAGTCAGCACGTGTGGCTCGTCAACTCGGGAAGAAGAAACTCAAAACTGGTAGTGGTGGCCATGTAATGGGAATGATGGAAGTGATGGTAGGTAGGCGACATGAAAAACCATAATGACACTAGTGTAGGACCAACGGTCTGGATGGGGATAACGTATCCACCCTGCCACCTCACCTCGTCACCGCAGATTATGCCATCAACTTAAGTACAGTGCGGTCTAAGCCTCCACCACCTTTTGCTTTCATTTGAGTCGATGAGTTCTTGACTACAACACTCACCTACCACCTTTAGAATAGTGAACCATTCATTCTCTGCCAGTTTTCAAAACCCTCCTGCTTATCGCACTCTACAGGAGCATTATCACATTCTACAGGAGCAAGAGCACCATCTACAGGAGGCTTTCTACAAGAAATCTAGAGAGCAGCTCTGCAGAGGAAAAATTCAGAATTTTTGCCAAATTCGATCTTGAAAAGAGGTAGGCTCAGAAACCCACTCTGCATGTGTTATATTTATACAAGGTGGTGGAATTAGAAGCACAATATTGGGTTGAAAAAGGGAAGGAATGTGAGCACAAAATTTTTCCTGTGTTTTTCTAAGTTCTATACAATCTCTCCATTTTCTTCTCTACATTCAAAATCTATCTTTTTCTTCCTCGTATTCTTCTGTAAAAAAGAGATGCAACCATAGAAAATCAAGCCTGGGAAAGAAACGAATTTGCAAGCCTATTTACTCTATGAGAAGAAAAAAACATTGTTTTGTATATTCTCTGTTCTTTTAAAATATTGAGCTCCTCCAAAAGCCTGAGAAGTAAATTCAAGTTGAAAACACTTTGAAGGGAGGGAAAAATTGCAAATTGATGTTGTGAAAAAAGAAGAACACGAGAAATTTCCTCTCTGGTTTCAGAAAGACAAACATCAGCCATTCCTCTGTTTCCGGTTTTGAAAATTGTTGCCTTCTGTTAGTGTCAGTCTTTACAGCCTTCCTCCAGTGATCAAATATACTCTTACAAAATTATTTTGAAGTGTCAAGGTCAAATTTTGTCATTTCAGTGAGTCTTCAAGCAAAATTTGGTCACTAGGCATTAGGTCTAGGGTTTGCTTTCACTCCTTCTAAAGTTGTCCAAATGGCAGTCTATGTCATTATTTAGCTGAGTCTATCATCATTCATAGGGTTTTCATTATCATGTCAGTGTCTAATGAGTCATTTTACGTCTTGTTCATGCTTCAGTTGTGCCTTGGCAAGTTCATTTCCCTCTCCTAGGGTTTTGAAGCCAATTTCTCTAGGATGGTCAAATCAATGGCAAAACTTGTTTCCTGATGTTCATACACCTTCCCCTATCCTTAAAGTACCATATCATACACTTCTCAACACTCAGATTCCCCAAAATCCTCATTTTTGCACAAACCCTAGTTTCTAGTTACAACCTGGCAATTTTCTAGGTTTGGCCTGTAATTTGCCCTTTTGGACCCCTTCCCCTCACTAAATCTCTGAGATTCCACTTTCCCCTGCTTCCTAACATCCCTCCCCACTCCCAAAAATTTCCCAAATAATTTAGAAGCCCCCTATCCCCTTCATTTCGCTTCATTTCGACCAAATTCCTTGTTTCACACATCGGGGAAAGTTTCACTCAAATGATGTTTTAGAGCAGTCAGAGATGAATTTTGGAAAACTGAGAGAGGTTTTTGTCCAAAACATGCCAAATAAGAAAAACCTCTTTCACTTTTTGTACAGGTGTCATGTTTTGAGAGAAATGTCAAGAATACCGTTGCCTCAGGAGAATCAAAGGCACCTCTGGAGTGACCCTGGGAAAATCAAGT
>APFE030271615.1:11214-48179 GCA_000404065.3 Pinus taeda
GTGTCCCAAGACACAAGAAGAGGAAGAGGACATGTCCCATGTTCCATATGCAAGTACAATCGGTAGCTTGATGTATGCCATGGTTTGTACTAGACCAAACATTGCACATGCAGTGGGAGTATTGAGCAGGTTTATGTCAAAACTAGGGAAGGAGCACTAGACAGCAGTGAAGCCGGTTTTCAGGTATTTGCGTGGCACTAGTGATTATGGTTTGTGCTACCAAGGAAGACCAGGATTGGACAAAGTGTTGTATGTCCGTGGCTTTGTTGATGCAGATCGGGCTAGAGATCTAGATCAGAGAAGATCTACAAGTGGGTATGTGTTTAACCTATTTGGAGGTGCAGTCAGTTGGATGAGTAAGAAACAATCTGTAGTGGCACTAGCAAATACAGAGGCAGAATACATGGCAACCACTCATGCAAGCAAGGAAGCAGTTTGGTTGCAGAGATTGTGTTCAAGTATGGGGTTAGTAAAGGGAGCTATAAGGATAGACTGTGACAACCAAAGTGAAATTTTCTTGGTAAAGAACCCTACTTACCATTCAAAGACAAAGCACATTGATGTTCAGTATCACTTTGTGAGGGATATGATAGAAGACAAAAAGGTGTTGCTGGTAAAGGTGGACACTTTGAAGAATACTACAAATGCATTGACAAAATCCGTGAGCTCTGAGAAGTTCTCTTGGTGTAAAGAAACAATGGGCATTTTAGGGCTAGATAAATGACTAAGCTCTCTTGTGGCCCATTGTGGAAAGAAAACAACAAGTGGGAGAATGTTGGGTTGTGTTATATTCTTTCCACGACTAGCCCACGTAGTTAACCTGGGGGTTGGAAGTGGGGCGGAGCCCCCCTTTCGTTGCGCTAATTGCGTAGAGGGGGTAGTCGCAGGGGGTTTGAGGGGTGCAGGTAACCCCACTCTATGGGGTCTAAGGAAGCACCCCGGAAAATTTTGGTTTTGGACCATATGTTAGGTTAGGTGGACCTACCTATGGTTTTGTGCATGATTTTCACACATGGTTTTGGACGTGATGGTTTTCGGTCCATGGCATTGGATGCTTTGGCATGTATAAATATGTATTGTAACATTGAAAGAAAAAAATGAAAAGTCAAGCTAGTAGTCCCAGTTTTAGGATCTAGGGGAAAATCTCTGTGTATATGTGTTTTATGTGTTATGCTCTCGCATTGTTTATTTTTTGTGTTTTAGAATTTGTATGCAGGTAATTTTTGTACGGGTTTAAAACTTACAAACCAATTTTCCATGTTTCATGTTTAAAGAAGGTTATAGGTGACAAGATCCTAGTTCGAACAATATTTCCAGAATTTGAAGAGGAAGGAAAAATCATATTGGAACCTGAAGCAGTCACAAAAATAAGAAATCGATAGCTGTGAAATTGATCAATTTCAGAGTATGTCATCAAGTGGAAGAACTTATCCATTGAAGATTCCACTTGGGGGGATGAGAATTTTATCAAAAGCATCCATAACTACTCAAGCGTTGAGGAAAATTATTTTTTGAAGGAGAAGGGCATGTTAGGTCCCTATAATACTAGTGATTACCTCATTGCTATTGTCATTGTATCCCTTATTGTTATTATTGTGCCCCTATTATCCCCATATTGTTATTAGTGTGCCCCACAGAAACCCACTATTGTTATTGTTGTACCCTTATGTTATTATTGTTATGTCGACTTTGATTATATTGTGACCCCTTAGACTCCTATATATAGAAAGGAGGTTTAGTAATTTGTATCATCCAAGAATTGTTCATTTGTGTAATGTAAAGGAGGTTTCCCCCTCAAAGAGCCTTATTTTGAAGGTGTTCACCTATATTTTCTTCTATTTGTGAGCTGGTAGCATAACACAGAAACGAACCAGGGAGACCACTTTCGGGTCCAGAAAGAAGCAAAAGTCTGATAAGTAGGCACACTCGGATCCAATGGTCCCAATTGAGGGGGACTTGGATGAGATCTGGGACAAGGTCAGCGACACATTGACATAGCTGTGGACACATTTCGAGCAACAATACATGCATAAGTTGGGGAACGTCCAAAAGGATCTACGTGAGTGTGAGATTCAAACAGGTAGAATTTAGGCAAGCGTGGGACAAGTGAGTGATATTCAAGTGAGCCTGTAACAAGCCAACACATCGGTACTAGACGCGGAATGAACTTTGGATCTCAGAGTCATTCCATTACCAGAGGGATCACTATGCGTAGACATAGATGAAGCAAACACCCAGCTCGAACAGATCAAGGACGTGGGTATCAACTTAGTTGTGTTGCCCATTCAGACCCACCATGCACTTCATCAGGGGGTCTCAAACGAGCTCAAAATTAGGGAGAAGCATGCACTATCAGTCATAAGTTAGGTCAAGATGAATAATGAGTAGATCTTCATAGAAAATGATTAGGTGCTGAAATAAAAGGAAGCACTAGCCGTGCGAAGCTAGAGCTTGGAGGCTGAAATTGCACAGGCATGCAAGACACTACTAGAACTTCATATTCTAGAGGATGCATAAGCAACAACAAAGATTCATAAGTTGGTTTCTGCAGTCAGAGAATCGAAGTATGAGATTGGACGAGTAACCTTTGACTTCCAAATGAAGATCATAGAGCTATAGTTGAAATTGCAGCCAACCACTATGCTAGAGGTTAGGGAGTAACGTGGAGCAGCCATTAGGGAGAGCATGGGCACTTTGGATGTAGCAGTCACAAGATGCACGCTGATATTCAAACAGGCCATGGACCTATGGACAACTCTACAGGAGGACCCAAACCTGCAGAAACTTGGATTGGACATCTAAGAGACACAACAACAGTTTGATGAAATCAAGGCGACTGAGCACACTTTACCGCCAGTCTAGTGCCTCGCTTGGTTACAGGAAGGAAAACATTTGTAATCACAAATAACATAGCTGCGGAGAAAGAGGCCATTTAAAGGCAAAAATATAGCCATGGACAGAGGAAGCATGTCAAATTACTCTGTCAGTCCAGGAAAAGTTGAAGGCCACAGAGAATGATGCGTTTGGCAGTAGAAGGACCGACGACAGAAAATCTAGTGGTGGAAGTGCAACAGGCCATAGTACAGGGTTCTGCTGACATCACAACATTGCAAATCGAGTTCAGTGAACTCTGCAACAAGATAGAGGTGCCAACTGAGTTACTCGAGGGAAAGTCACCATATTTGTGTTGGAGGCCTATTAGGCTAAGACCCTTGGGGTCAATTTTGTTAAAGTTTGAGTCATTTTTGCAATATATTTTTGTAGCAAAGGTAAAGTCTCCGTGAAATATGGAAAGCAGAGTGCAAAGCTAAGTAGAGTCAAGGGGCTTTAGTCCCTTAGGTGGGTAGGTGATAGAGTTGTTTTAATACCTACCCATGGTCCGCAGACCATGGTCTTGTAAAGCAAATGCTATAAGTAGTTAAGTCATAGCGAGTCTTAGAGGAAAACTTTGGTGAAGAATCATTGTAAGGGCAAGGTGCTAAGGTAGGAAAAGTCTGTTTCTTGTACTTAGGAAAAAGGGGAAGGCTCTTGTGGCTGAGTGAGTGAAGACCTTGGTAAGTCTGCAAGCTAAGTGCGCATGCCCCTACAGCTGAGTGCCCAGGGAGGAGAAGTCTATAATTTAATGCTTATTCATAATAAAGACTGCTTGGGAAACAATCATGATGCATCTGTGCCTTGTTATTTACTTTTGTTTAAGCTTATGTATCTTCACTATGGGATCTGTTTTATGTGAATTAATGCTTATTTACTACGTGAAATGGGTAATATGTAATATTTATGCACAATAAGTATAATTAACCACCTTCGCAAAGATTTGAAGGTCAATTAGATATAGTTGTAGTATTTGTCTATTCGGAAGGATTAGATCTGCATGAAGGTAGTTCTAATCTATCAAAACCCAAGGAGACCATCACACAGGCCTTTGAATGCAGAAACTTGGTTCTAGCATCCCCCAATATTGCTTCGGGTGAGACTGCAGCCTGCGCTATGCTAGTTGTTGCCAAAAGGGCCAACAGTTAGGGTTTTGTTGGTTGGCGCAGTTAAAACTGAACTTGGGTTAGGCCCCATCAAGCCAACAAGAGTGTTAATCAC
Source organism: Pinus taeda (assembly GCA_000404065.3). Lineage (NCBI taxonomy): Eukaryota > Viridiplantae > Streptophyta > Pinopsida > Pinales > Pinaceae > Pinus > Pinus taeda. The sequence goes on from APFE030271615.1 coordinate 15,307, forward strand.
GAGGTCACACTTGGGCTAGGCTGGGTGTCATGACCCATTTCACTTAGTTTCAGGTTGCGTGATATAGTGGAATTTGCATGCATACAAACGATGTTAACATTTATTTTAGAACTTCGGGACCACTTGGCAGGAAAATCTCAAGGGGGTTTTGTCACTGGCTCTCTGAGTTAAGTATCTTTCCCTTGCATGTGGATTCTTCATGTCACTGTCCCCCTAGGTTGTGGTAATGTTGGTGTTGCCCATAGTGGCCTATATTTTAGGGCTCATACATAGGTGCAGGGTTGGGGTTGTCTTCTCTGTACCTATGGAAGATATTAGTCATACTCTCTCAGTCCTCTCAGAGGGTTCCCCATGGCTATTAAGGGAACTTTCACTTCGCAACTAAAAGGGTTGGGAAGCAGGTCACTAGTATAATTGTCCCACCGCCAACTACTTTGTATTTGGTTTGCATTTGGCTACCTTTTAGGATATTTCTAGTGTGTGTTGTTTGGCTCGAGTCAATAGTCGTGGTCTTAGGATATTTGGACTAACATAATTGTATTAAATTATAAATTTTCACCCTGGATCAACATAGTCACTGACACTCTCGTCGTTTTCTTGGTTTGCCTCTTGAACAAGGTGGACTATCTACCCCTGAACATAGAGTGCCTATCGGTACTCAAGACCCTGACTCACCTATAGTTGTGGAATATTTACCTGGTCCTTCTAGTAGTGATCTCGTTTCTATTGAAACTATGGTGAACAATTCTACTTCTCCTTCCAATCCACCTTTGACCGATCCATTAGGACCCGAGTTATTGTAACTGAAATCTGATGGTTCTACACCTTATTATACCTTTTTACCATTGTCTACTTTTTATCCTATGGAGAAATACAAGTCTTCTCTATATTCTACATCAGCAATATCACCTTCCATTTCATCTTTTCCACCACTTAGCATGGCCCCACCCACTCCTCCGTCCATACCCCTCACTTCGTCTTGGGGCATTGCACCTATTTCCTCTATAAATGCTAGGAATTTCCCTCATGTGTCCATGCCTAGTCCATCTTATACGCCGACCATGGGTGTTAATCCTAGTCAACCAGTAGGGTCATGATTCATTTCTACTTCCTTTTCTCAACCCACTATCCCTATCCCTTAGTTGGGTATTTAGTTACTTTGAGAAATCCATTGAAGGGATCACCAATTTTTCCTAGTCAAGCTAGGGGAAATGTTGCATCTGATATTTCACGAGCTTGGCACAATTCACTCTTTGGAGGGATGACACCCACAAACACCTTCCCTGGTGGGCCTAATTTACTTAGGGGCAACCCTGCTACCAGTACCATCACCCACACTCCTTCTTATGTCATTCCAATGACACAACGTGGTCCTTATTTTACTCCTGGGTACAACCCCATGAGAAGTCATGTTATTGCGGGTCCTTTTCTCTCCAAGGGAACATACCCTGGGGGGAACATCCATTTACCAGTCATTCTAGCCAACATCAGTATTATGTCAGGGTGAACCCTTTCCTTCACCAGAAAGTGAGTCATTCTACTCCTTATATGCGGGGAATGCAAGGTTGTTCACATGATTCTCCTACCTATGATCCATTTATCCAACTCCACAATTCATTCTTATCCTATCTTGTTTGCTAGATTTGGAAAATTTGACTCATGACCTCATACCACATGATCCCTAGTGGCCATCCATGCTCGCCAAATTTCCATATGATATTCCCAAGTTTTAAGGGAAGTTTGGGAAGAATCCCTCCACCCACATTACCACCTATGACTTATGGTGTTCCTCTAATTATCTGGTGGATGATTCTATTAATTTTAGCTTGTTCCAATGTACATTAACTGGGGATGACACAAAATGGTATATCGAGTTAGATATTGCATCCTATAGTGACTTTGCCTCCCTAGCTCAAACCTTATTAACACACTTCTAGTTGCCTACTCGGTATGATATTGAATCTAATCTCTTGTCAAACTTCAAACGAGATAATGGCACATCAATTTTAGATCACATTAATGAGAAGCATCGTCACAAGAGGTTATTTATAATGAAATTACATGATGAAATCTTACGTAAATGGTTCATTCAATATCTAAGACCTCAAATTTACAAGGATGTGTCCATGTTTCGAGCCATTACTGAGGAGCAAGCCATTTTAGCTTCCCAACAGTTAGATATTATCTATTCACAGTCGGGTATGCTATACAACATGTTTCCTAATGCCCCTATTCCTTCTATTGATCCTCCTAAACCTACTCCTGGACCACATGCCATTGGTGTGATTGGGTCTGTTTCCGATTCTGTGAGACAACCTGTTGCCCAAATTGGGAAATTGATTGTGACATCTCAAGCCCCAACAAGTGCGTCTGGCTATGTTAAAGCACTGTCTCCTGAGTAGTCCATTGACATTCTTACAATGAAGTCCACTCAACTGAAGAATAACCAACAATCTGGTGGTAAGTTAAACAAGAAGAATAAACAAAAGTACCAAGCTGCTAAGGAACCCCAAACCAAACCTCAAAATCAGGAAGGGGCCACAAGTGAACGTCATCGTAAAATCAAATTCCCTTGAAAAAACTCTCAAGGAGAACATCTCACTCACGAGTGCCCTCAGATGGATGAAGTCCATAGGCTCCTTTTACCACCATCTACTTAACAAACTTCTATTTTGAATCATCCATTCCATGCACAACCTCAACAATAGATGGTTTCTCAACCTCCTCCACCTCCGCAAGGGGGAAATGAGGGGTCATTTTCCCATTCCACAAACAACTCATCCATCTTTATGTGCAAAGAAGATGTGAATGTGACTATACACACCAAATCATATGATGTTCCTGAGTCGTGAATGTGACTTTCATTGGACCTCTCACATTAGATAAGCCTTTGGAACAAATTTATCTCCCCCCCAAGGGTGTTGTCTGTAAGGCAACACACAATCCCTCTATCTGAGCTGCTCAACACTACAATATTGTTGAATATCTTGCTCATGCTCCTTGTGTCATGTTTACCCTTAAGGTTTTGTAAAGTTGTCCTCAGTAACATAAGGCCTTGTTATCTTCGATTGGTGGAGTAGATCTATTTGACTCAAGCTTCATTGTGTTTAATGATGACAATGCTTATATTTGAATTTCCCACCAGATCACTTTTCATATTATCATGTGTGTCTTCCATAAGAATATTCATTACACTTTTGTGGATGAAGGCTCTTCCAATTGTGTCATATCAACATCATGCTGGAACGCTCTCACTTCTCCAGTGCTCACTATGTACAACACTACTCTTCAAGCCTTTGATGGACACAAAGTTGTACCTAAGGGGGTTATTCCCAAGTTTTTCATTGTGTTAGAGGGGAAAATGTCTATGTCGATGTTGAAGTCGTTGATGTTCCTTTAGATTATAACCTGCTCCTTCGAGGTTGTTGGTTCTATGCCATGACTGTAGTTGTCTCGTTCATGTTTCATGTCCTTTTATTTTCTCATGAAGGAAAGATTGTGGCCATTGACCAATTAGAATATTGCGTGCCATCAACCCAAATTTCCACTACAGGGAACTCAATGCCACTTGTCAGAAATCACCCTGGTCAGTATGAGAGTGGATATGCTCTATCTGTTGAGTCACATGGATCCACTGTATATGTCTTCATGGCCATGTTCTAGAATTTCATGTCAGGTATCCACAATGTATTTAATGGTGACCATGTTTAATATATTCTTATGACCGAGCATGTGTATGCCCGCCTCAGGGATGTTATAAGCAGAATTGAGGCCTCAACATTTGAGTTCCTCTGATCAAGCTTTGTAGTCTTTTCTCCTTCCTCCCATTTTGAGCTTTGAGTATTATTGTAATGCATTGAGACCATCAATTTCTCTTATGACCTCATGCATTATGGGGCATCTGTTATAACCTTATTTGCCACTCCATTATAGTGAGAGAAACCAAGTTCAACTTACCTTAGTTGTAGTATAGAATGCATATCCTTTCACTTTTTATTTTATTTATGTGAGATTTATCCCATGATAAAAGGGTGGAATTACATGTTTTAGTTATTTCTCATAATTAATTTTCCAAAATATTATAATTATGAGATAATAATTATTTCATGATTGAGATAATTGAGAAAAAAATCATAATTGTTAAAAAAGTTTCTAGAGTTTTCCATTCGCAAGGAGATCAACTTGACCCGCTTGTGTATGAGTTGGCTAGGGGACCATTATTGTATAAAATTCCTAACTTCTCAACCCACTAGGTGTCTAGATACATTCTCCTAGAGGATAGAATGATCCTATATAATCTCACCAAGAGGAAAGGGGAGAGGGTGAGGTATCGAAACTATAGCGCAAGAGCTCTGCTGTATTGGGAGAAGAGACCATACTACAAGCTTGAGGAGAGGATCTCCTTTTCTGGAAGGTATATTGATGTACTTTCAGTTATATGGTTGATAAAAAATCTACGTTCCTTCCCCTTATATTAGTTTTACGGTAATTTATATGTGTGATTTCTAAATGTTTTGAGTTGACGATCTTTTGTGGAAGATCACTTTTCGTCTTTGTTTGGTTGTGTTTGTGTGCAGGCTTTGGATCAAGAGTGTATGAAAGAGATAGCTTGATTGGAGCACAAGGATTCTACATCAAGCCCAAAACCCTTCACCAGCCTGCGAGGAGGTAAGGTACTTGCTCATACTTAGCAACATTATAAATTACATCGAAACTGCATGCATGCCCATCTGGATCGGGGATTGTTATTAGATTGTCTTAGCCATTCTATTTTATTGTTTGGTGATCTAATTAGGGCATGAGATCGTGGAGAAATATCTCCTTGTAAATTTCTTTGCAACAATTACACACATTCTCTTGGAAGAAATTCTCCTGAAATGCAATATTATAAATTACAACAATGTAAACTTTGAACGAGAACTGATACAATTATCTGTTTCATTGAGGTAGAAAAAAAGTGACCAAATTTGAAAAAGTGGTGATGCAGAATACACATATTTTTTTTTTGGCATAGTTTTTGACACTTTCAGTTTTTTTATGTACATTAGTTTTTAGAATGTTAGTGATTTGCATGCTAATTTTAAAAAATGTTGATTCTACATTAGGCCCTTTTTTTAAGGGCCTATTTTTTGACTTTAAATTTTATAATGTATTAAATGTGAATAATTATTTTCTAAATTTAACAATTTTTGAAGTGGTCTTCTTCTTCATATTTTCTTGTTTTTTTTTGTAGTTAGGTTTTTATTTTTTTGCATAGTTAAAGAAGAAGGTCAATATTTTAAAGTTTCAATATTCTACATATTTATATATCGTTAATTAATTTTTCAATACACATCAAATAATTGTTTCTAAAAAACAATAATTTTTAACAATTGACATAAAATAACCATTTTGAATATAAATATAACTAAAAAATTACACATTTTGATAATTTTTTGCTAGAAATGGCATGTCAAAATCATAATTTTTATAGGAAAACTTTAACAAAAAATGGTTAAATAATAGTTTTTTTTGGGTGAATTTCATGTCAAAATATAATAATCACAATTTTTTTCAAAAAATAATGATTCACATAAAAATTAAAGCGAAAATCACATAATACAAATATTGAACACATAACAACATTAATTGAATGCTTATTCTTCTCATAAAATGTCAAAGTCAAAACATTACAAGTATAACTAATTAATAGCTAGAAAAAATGAGCTTGATTTCCAAGAATAACTTAAATTTAATCAACAATATCACATAATCCAAACTCTTCATCCTCTAGAGTTTCATCATTGTCTTCTTCCACAATATTTTCTGCTTCATTTTGCTCATTTTCCTCTTCTAATGGATCTTTGATATCTGCGAATCTCCTAATGTATGCCTTTCCAATCATTCCATGTAATGTTGGTTGAGGTTCCTTTGCATTTTTTCCACACATGATTCACTAAAATCCCCTTTCTTCAACTTAATTTCTTGCATTGCATCTGGAAGAAACTGAAGAGCATTAGTTCTTTGATGAATAAATTTTTACTGTACTGGATCTTTTTCAATGTCAATGCAATTTCTTCCTTTTTGTAGGAAACATGCTAGTGTTGTACCTAATTATCAAGCACAAAAGAAATAATGAAGTAAATTAATATAATGACATATAAATTAAGAAAGAAGATATTGAAATTCAATTCTATATAATAAAATTTACTTGAGTCAGAAAATAAATCCAGAACCCAATCTCCTTCATTTGAACATATGTATATAAGATAGTTAATCAATGGCTGTGGTTTTTTATAAATGTTGACTATCTCTCCTTTTGCTTTTTTGTCTTCATATATTAGTTTTCTCACAACAACATCATAAACGAGTACTTGGCTATGACTCTTTCCATCTACTCGATTAAAAAACATAAACATATAGCTATCATCTTTTTCCAACTATCAATATGGATGAACTCATAATCATTTATAAATGGTTGATCTTCACGGTTAAGAAGATTTGACTTTTTCCTGTAACATGAAATAGTAAAAGTTCAATTAACTTGTACATAAATGAATTTTTTTAACTTTAATCAAACATACATTTTCAACGTCTTACCATGTAAGCTATATCCTTGAGTTTATTTTTCCTTTGAAGCTTGACAATAACATTTCCAATTGTGTCTGAATGAAATGTCACAAATCTCTGTAATGCTGATGACGTGACTTCTACAAATCCCGCAAGCACTTTACTAAGAGCTTGATAAGTATAAGGGTCACTATCATAGTCAATGTTTGGGATATTGAAACCATGGGGAATATCTGCAATAACTAGGGAATAATCCCTTTTAGGTATGAGTTTAACAATGTCTTCACGACCGCTTTGTATTAATTGATATTGAATAGTGTCAAGCCCATTCTAAATGAAATGAGTAAGAGCTGGATCAAGTTCAACATTCCTAAGACGCTTCTTCTTCTTCAGTCTTTCGATGTTAATTTTTTCAATAAAGGTTCTGAAACTATCTGGTGCTCCATTTGCATCCTTCCTCATCTTTAATAAAATAAAAAAATATATGTATAAGTTATAAAATTAAGGAGTATACAAATGAATAAAAATGAATGTATAAATCAACATACCTTTTTAAATGCAAGATAAAAATCTTTTAGTGTTGATGTAAACTTGAATCTGGATAGTTGCGTACAACATCATCCCAACTATCTTCATTCAACAATTTAACCATTTATTCTTGTATTTTCATGTAAACTTTGTGAATAAATAGATAAAGTAAAAAAAATTAATATAATGATATGTATAACAAATATTACCAAGAACAATATGTTATATTTAAAAGAAAATTATAATCTGGAAATAAGTAAAAATGATTCAAAAATCTTACCTTTGAAATTCTTTAGAAATTTCCTCCAATGATAATTCCCCTGACTTCACACGAAATAATATTTCTTTGACAAGTTTTTCATCCTTCACTCCTTGCAATGCTCTCCAAGGTGTGATAGTCATATCTTTTGGAAGCTACTTCATTTCAGAACCTGATTTATTGTTGCTACATATAAATGGTTTAGATCTTTTGTCCTTCTAGTTTTTAATGCCAACATTCTCCCACATCTAAAAATCTCATTAATCAATTCCCATATCTCTCCAGTTCTAAATGCCAACTGGAAAATGTTATCAATACTTCTGAATATATGAGTATTTAGTCTGCCACTTTTTGAATTGATTTTCTCTTCAATTTGATAGCCTATTTCCATACAACATTCATTTCAAAATTCTATAGTAGCATTTACTTTATCCCCACCACATTTTTCTTCAAATTCACTATGAATAAATCTAATGCTTTGGATGAAATTCATAGACATCCTATATTTATTATCTGAATTATGATCCCATGCCAATAACTTTTCTTCTGTATCTGATAAACCAACATAAACGATACATTTCATTGTTTCAAAACGTGGGTTATTGGGATATTCCTCCATCAATTGACTTTGAGCTTCTACATAATGGTTCCCCCCAAGCACATAATAATTGTATTCAAAACCTTTTGTCTTATCAAATGCTTCTTTGTTGGGAACTTGAACTAGATCAACAAGAAGCATATAATTAACCACACGAGCATATGGATTGCACCTCATCAATGTATTCCAGTTGTGAACATGCAAGTGGTGTGGATTTCTGATTTGATATTTACATTTTCCTTCACTTGGCTTATAGATTTGTCTCAACTAAGTTAAAATGTACGACCATCCTCAATTAAATTTCTCTTTGTCAAGTTTTGTGGAATGGAATTTTGTTTTGTTTTAATAATGTCATCCTTTAAATTATCTCATGGTGTAATGATTTCCCTGCTTTATTTTGAATTTTCATTAGGATCTTCACTGTTGGTAATGATTATTTGAGAAATGTTCAACTTAAATTTTCTTCCTCCTAACATTCTCATCATTAACTAGAACAAAGAAATTCCTGGGCATTAATACTTTTGGTCTTTTATGGTTCTTCTCCTTTTTAACACAAGTCTTAATGTCATATTCAGTAATGGAAACATATTCTTCAGCGTCAGTTTCAACTTCCTCATCTTCAAAAGTAACTTGTCTACCTTTGTTAGATTTATCCACTAGAGCCATTTTATTTTATTTATTTATTTATTTTTATTTTTATTTTTTAATTATTCATTATTTATTTTATTTTTATTTTTATTTTTTCTGATCCCTTGGATGTAGTTTTGTAGCATTATGAATTACTACTTTTTGCTTGTTTTCCATATCTTCTTCTGAACCTCAGGAGAAACTACTGACAACATTCATAATATTTTGCTTTATGAAATGAATGACTTCCAACATAATTGAAAGATTTTCAACAAAATCCTGTCAGACAAAATATCATATGTCAATAAAAACTAAGTTATAAAAATATAGTGAGACAGTTACAATAACACAAAACACAAATGTAAATAACAATACTTATGATATCTTGTGCAATCTCATTTACGATTTGTTTACACAACTTTGTAGATACCTCTGTCGTGTCATACAACGACAAAGATAACTAGTATTTAATCTTGTCATGTGACTTGGGCGGTTTTGTAAGTATATAAACAACTTTAGTGTCTAGTATCAAACACATGTATATGACCTTTTCCAACACCTCATAAATTCCACTATCGTTAGGGATATCAACATATAGATATATCTGCACATCTTCGCCTTCTCTTTCTGTCACATACCATACATTTTTTGGAAGCTTTACTTCTTTTGATTTCTTCCAGTGTGAAATCGTCTTCTTATCATTTGAGGAACTTGATAGATTTGTATTTATCAGCTCGGGTTTGGTTTATTCAAAAGTGCTTTTTGAGGATCCACTTTTAATTGTAGTAATCTCTGGTCCAGAAAAATTCACAAAAATCTTCTTTGATGCCATTTTCCTACAAAAAAATACACATAAATATAAATTACATAAATTAATAGCTTAAATTAACAAATAAAACGATAAATGATAAATAATCTTGTAAAACATAAGCTTAAAAAAAAAAAATGCAGGCCCCTCTCGCCCCACCCTTTGGAGGCTCAATTCTAAGAATCCCCTCAGAGGGGGCTGCACACAACCCCTCTCGCCCCACCTCGATGGCCCCACGTAGCTCCTCCCGCCCTACCCTGACGTCCCATGAGAATCGGCCTGCCACCCCTGGTGGGCCATTGGGCCGTGGGGGTGGGGCAGAGGAGCTGGATGTCCAGCCCCTATGCCCCACCCTCGCGGCCCAACCTCCCGCTAGGGGTAGCGGGCCGATTCTCAGAATCGGTCCACCACCCTGGCATGCCATTGGGCGGCGCAGGTGGGGCGGAGGGGCTAGAGCCCAACCCCTCTGCCCCACCCCTGCGGGCGGGTCGTTGGGCTGCGGGGGTGGGGTGGGATGGGGCAGTGTGTAACCCCTCTTGCCCCACCCCGATGATCCAATGAGCCCGTTCGGTCGCTGGGGTGGGACAGGAGGAGTTGCGTGCAGCTCCCTCTCACCCCTCCCCCACAGGCCCATTGGGTCGCAGGGTTGGGTGCCGCCGTCAAGCACGATTTGGGCCCACCACGCCCACTACAAACGTAGTGTCCTTCTTCCTGCCATGAGTTTGTTAGGTAAATTTGGCTCATATTAATTTTTAATTTCTTAAAAGAATTTAAATTTCATTAAACCCATTGAATTTTAAAATTTGCATACAACAAAAGGGAAACTAACATTTCAAATGCGATAATATTCCATTGAATATGTTGTTGATAGCAATGTAACTGCTTCACAAATTCGCTCCAAGTCTTTGAACAAACCTCGAAAAACCTTGATGTAATGTGAGGAATAGTGATAATGAAATTTATGATATAGTGGAAATTAAAAAATTGTTTTACTGCACGGTTAATGTGGGATTAATTTGTTTTTATAAAAACTTTAACATGTAAATTTTGTTATGGAGATATAGGGAACTATGATAAAACAAACATTAAGGAATTGTTTTACTGCAAGGTGAATGCATGACTAATTTGTTTTTATAAAGACTTTAACATATAAATCTTTTTATGGCGATATAGTAAATTATGATAAAGCGAATATTACAGAATTGTTTTACCGCATGGTGAATGTGCTATTAAATTTTTTATTTTTTTATATTTATTTTATTTTTAAACTTAACAATAAATTGTGTTATGGGTGATATAGCAATTTATTTAAAGTGTCATAAAAGATTTAATAAAAATTAAAAAAAACAATCCAATTGTCTAGTAAATGTTATATAGTTTTAGTAAAAATTTAATTTAGGTAAAAGATTTAGTTTACAATTTAAATTAAAAATTTAGTTTAAAAGATTAATTTCATAAAAAAAATTTAGTTAAAAATTTTCAATAAATTGTAGAAGAAAATTATGGAGGAAAATACATGAAATAAATTTTTTGGAGGGAAAAATTTCGCCGAAAATTTTTGGAGGGAAACTTTGGTGGGAAATTTTCATTCTTTAAGCTATATATTATGATTAGGAGATAGTGCATTTGTATCATTCAGCCTCTTATGTTTGAAAGACATGGTTTCTTCTGATAGCGAAGTTTCTCTTTGTAAAGCATCAACATCTTCACCACGTAACAACTCTCTTCATATTGATGAATATAACACAAATTCTTCTACTATGAATAGATAGTCAAATATTCCATTTAGTCCTAACCCTAAGGACTATGAGCGCAACACTGTGAAAGACAAAATAAAGAATTTCAAATAAATAAAAAGTTACGGTTTCCACTTTGTCCTAATTCTATGGACTAGAAGAGCAACAGTGATGAAGAGCATGATGAATATTTTCCAATAAATAAAGAGTCACAGTTTCCACTTAGTCCTAATCCTATGGATTATGAGAGCAACAGTGATGAAGAGCATGATGAATAATTTCAAATGAATAGAGTGTCATGGTGTGCACTTAGTCCTAATCCTATGGACTATGATAGCAGTAGTGATGAAGAGCATGATGAAGAATTTCAAATGAATAGAGTGTCACAATGTCCACTTAGTCCTATTCCTATTGATGAGAGAAACAATGATGAAGAACATGATGAATAATTTCAAATGAATAGAGTGTCACGATGTCCACTTAGTCCTAATCCTATAGACTATGAGAGAAATAGTGATGAAGAACATGATGAATCATTTCAAATGAATAGAGTGTCACAGTGTCCACTTAGTCCTAATCCAAAGGACTATGAGAGCAGTAGTGATGAAGAACATGATGAAGATTTTCAAATAAATAAAGAGTCGTAGTTTCCACTTAGTCCTAATTCCATGGACTATGAGAGCAACAGTGATGAAGGCCAGGATGAAGAATTTCCAATAAATCAAGAGTCACATTTTCCACTTAGTCCTAGTCCTAAGGACTATGAGAGTAGTAGTGACGAAGGATAGGATGAAGCACTTAGTCCTAATCCTAAGGACTATGAGAGAAGCAGTGACGAAAGGCCGGATGAAAAATTTTCAGTGAGTAAAGAGTCATGTTTTCGACATAGTCCTAATCCTATGGACTATGAGAGTAGCAAGGACAATGCACATGATGATAAAAATCCAATAAACATCGAGTCAAATTTTCCATTTAGTCTTAATTCTAAGGGCTATGAGGGTAGCACTGAAGAAGGGCAAGATGAAGAATATCCTCCAAGTCAGTGTTTCAAAAGCATAGATGATCACAATGAGGATAACATTCCTCATAATGATGATGAAAATGCTTATACAAATGATGATCCAATGATGGAGATGTTGCCAGGAAATATTGTATCGAGGAGTAGGAGCATACCTTTTCCTATCAATCCAAGATGTTGTAGTTATACAAGGGGTAGAGCAGAACATCTGATGAAAAGAAGTTCTATCAATGCTCTCATTTCAAGTGAATGTTGTCAAAAATTTTGCTTAAAACATATGGATTTCAAGTTTGCATTAGAGAAAATGAAGATATATTTGTCAATGAATAAAAGCATGCAAAACTCATATTTAGTGGGGTGCATGCAATCTACATTGTCATGTTATGATTATCATATTGGGTCTTTATTTATCTATACAAAGGCTTTCAAAATGTTTTATTTAATGTGTAATTTTCGTTTGTCAAGAATCCAAGAAAATTTGGAAAATGATCCCACATTTTATTCAAAAGTACATCATAAACGACAATTTGAACCATTATCAAACACTGCAATGTCATGGATGAAAGATTTATTTTCAAAGCATGGAGAGTGTATGCCAAATAGAGAGACAATACATATTCCAGATAATTTCTCAAGGCAAGAAATCTACAACTTATACAAAGAATATGTAGAAGGTGCTGAGGGACATGGTCGATTGTAAAGATATGGAAAAAAGAATTCAACAATGTCCGTATTCCTACGAAAACAAGGATGGGGATTTGCAGTACATGTGTTTCTCTTAAATAAAAAAGGAATAAATATGAAGGGTCAGAAAGAGGTAAGCATTCATAACTTCAACTTTAAAAATTGTATAGTCATCAACTACAAAAGCATATTTCTTAATTACTTTCTTTTATGTTGTGTATATTCCATTGTCAAATCACTTCAAGCGCATCGCGAAAAACAAACAAGTGAAAGGAAAAAGTTGTACAACCATCGAAAGAAGTGTTATGATAATAAATAAATATTTGGGTTTGATAATTGATGGTATGGAAACACTTCTACCACATTTTGTTCGCACACCCAAAAATTTACAGGAGGAAATTTTTATTCAGTATCACATGGTCAATTGTATGGTCTTCAATGGGAAAATGTTGCCAAGCGTATACCTCACAACTCCAAATATTCCTATTGATGCAAATCTGACAATAACCATAATTCATGATGTGTTTTCTCATTGGTCTGGTAATCTTCCTGAAGTTTTGTATCTACAATTGGACAACACAAACATGCTTGTTGAATTGAGAATTTTTCAGAAGGTAAAGGTTGGTTTCCTTCTTGTTGGAGACACTCATGACCATATTGATAAGATGTTCAGGCATTTTTCAGTCACATTGAGGAGGAAGGAAGTTGGAAGCTTGCCATCATTAATTGAATGTATTAAGAAATCATATATGCCAGTGCCTACTTATATATTAATTATTCTGATTGCCTAGAAGAAATAAAAAATGTATTAGATATACATATGAGTACTTTGATATTGCTGATTCAGTTTGGTGGGAGTTTTTTTTCAAAAATAAAGGTGATATCATTTAAAGAACAACAAATGAAGATATACCTTTGAAAAATCCATTTATTTGGCCACAAAATGTGTCAATTGAACATGAGGAAATAAACATTGTTGAAGAACAACAATCTCAAGATATTTTTAATTCTTCACAGGCAGAGGAAAGCGAAATGTATATTGGTTGCATAAGATCTCGTGCACAACATGAAGCCATGGAAGACCTTTACAAGGGTTTAGTACAGGATATTAAGGAGGGTTGCATGATCACATTGCTAGCAGATAGAGATCCCAATGGCTATCCATTATGTATTGCTAAGGTTATAAAGGTCATTACATAAAATGAAGATGTTTCAAGTGTTGATGTACATTGGTATGCCACAAATACACACCCATTCAATGGTGTGTATAAGCGAGAGATGGTAGTTGAAAAAAATGGCGGAAAGAGAAAAAGAAAGGGTACAAATATAAATTGTCACCGCATAGACCTCTCAAAATTGGAGGATGTTTACATACTTGTTTATGACTTCAATTTAACAAAGAGAGGAATTCTTCGCTTCAAGATGATAGAGATTCTGAAGAGGTTGTTACCATAATGAACAGTGTTGAGATGAGAGTCTGCTGAAACCAGTCATAGATCTATAGGAATTTTGAAACCTGAAATGGTGGGCATGCATGTGGACTTAGATGGGGCACTAGTTGATGAAAGAGAAGAATATGTAACATCTTCATTTGAATCTAGTCATTCATCTGAAGATGTGAATTCTGATGGTGTGAAAGAAAATATAAGTGATTTTGAATAATTGTTTAAGATAGTTTATATAACTAATGTTTGCATCGTATCTTGAAATAAAATTTTTGATTTCCATATGGTATTAAATGAAGTTATGAGTAATTTTTATGTTTGTTGGATTATATGTTTGATGATTTTTATTGTTTAGAATATCTACAATGCAACAATAACTTAGAGATATAATATATGTTTCATTCAATTTACAAGTAATGACATTTTGATTAATTTAGTCATGTAATTTGTTCATAATGTCATGGTTTTTTAATTTCATGGTTGAAAAATTTCCAAATTTTTATTGTATCTTTAATGTTATGGTTGAAAACAATGAGAATTTTAGCGATCATTAGTGTCATGTTATTATATGTTTAACAACATGGATAAAAAATGATATAATTTTAATGTGTTTCAGATTCCCATTATTTTATCTTTATCGTCATTACTAAAAAATGTTGAAATTATACCTAGGAAAGAAAAATGTTATTCTACCAAAAACATTAGTGTGTTTTTTTCCTAAAAAACAACTTTTTTTTGCACAAAAAAATTCAGTTTCACTGCCATTTTTTTAAAATGTTGAAAATTGATTCTAAAAAAAAACCGTCGTTCCAGTATACACACTTTTCGTTTTTAACACTGTTTTTCATGTTTTTTGGGGTTTTTTGGCTAGAGTTCACGTTTTGAGTTTATAGTTCTCGTTACAAAGTTTACATTTTTTTAGCTCAGATTCAAGAAGTTTGTACATAACTTGAATATCTTCTGGGTGGAAAGAGCCAATAATGGTACCTTGGGAAGTTCATGTAAAATGCCTATTTATATCTACATGTTCCATGACCCATCTTATCATGTCCATGTAAAGCAGAAGCCTTAGAAGAGCAACAAATTTCTGCAAATATGACTTTGTAACTACCAAAAGAATAATATCTAGATTTTCTTCATCTCCTTCTTCATCGATAGGAATTTCTATGTCATTCTATTTAATTCTTCCTCAAATAGCATTTACATGCGATTCCATGATGAAACACCGACATCTCGAGTGATGAATATATCTGAATAGATGAAGGTATTTGATTTTTTATCATTAGTTGTTTCAAGAACCAACCATGGAGGCATATGCGCAGACTTATTGGAATGAAAGAGCTGCATAGGAAAATAAGACTTAGTTAACAAATAGTGATAATTTGAGGTTTTGCATGAAAATCTATTGAAATAATGAGGATATTACTTAATATATACAAAACTAATAAATTTTGAATTGAAATCCATGCATGCGAAATCTCTGATGGGAATGCATTTCAAGAGAAATCAATGAAACTATGATTTTATTGGAATTTTTGTATTTATTTGATTAAATTATTAAATCATAATTATTGTTTAATCAAATGCCCACGTGGATAACAAGGACAATACGTGGCAACATAATATTGAGCGTGAATCAATCCACGAGATGTCATAGCTATTCCAGTCATTACTTGACATAACTCCTGATGGAAACTTTAACGGTGAAATTTCGGCTGTTTGAAGAGGTGTGCAACTAAGGTACACGCATGAATGGCTGAAGATCTATAACTGAGATAGGGATTTATGAGTGGGTTGTGAAATTCATAGTAAAGAGACAAATAGAATACTCATTCAAGATTGCAGATTTCAAGTGGCGTCTTAACATTATGAAAAAGAAAGTTCCACAGGAAAGGTAATGAAAATGTTTCCACGTGAAAGGTAATGAAAATTCTCAAGTTACTTAATAATGAAAGTTCCAAAAAACGGAAGAAGAATATAAATATATTTTTGTGAAGAAACGCTACAAACTATGCCTTACATTAAACCTTAGGTGCATACTTTAGTTAAAACTATAATATTTCATTAGGGAACGAAGAAAAGGGGTATTCACCATATGTTTTTTAAGTAACATATTTTTATGTTTTTTTTGGGATGAATTAGGACATACACAAGATTTAAAATTATTTACATTTAGCAAAATAAGGGATATAGAATCATGAAAAGGGTAGCCATTTATTATTTATAAACACAATGGTTTGTTGTTTTCTCTTTCACAATGATTGGCGACACACTGGAAGTACTAGTTATCTATGCTCATGAATAATATGAGAAATAATTATTGAATTACAAATAATAGAAAACTTATTTTAATCAAAATCTTATGAGAAAATTCTCAAGTTACTTAATATAAATGAGAAACAATAGTCGTGTACTTGTACTCATCCATTAATTTTAATCCAAAGTATAGAAATGGAATTTGGATTTGGGAAGTTTTAGGTTTTAGATCTGAATAATAAGCATAACCTACTTCCATGAATTGATGCAAATTGTTCAACTCATCTTTCTTTGACTTGACATTGCTTCACTGCGAGTGAGCGCCCATAGTCCTGAGAAGTTGACTTGATATCATGCATGCATTGACCCATTTCCAACGAGCATTCATAGCCCTGACGGGTTTGCATACACTTCCTACACCTTTGGTTGTTTCAACTGAACCTATATTTTGTAATTGATAAATTTCCTTTTGATAACATTTGTTTGAGATTGATTATTTTTAGGAATGATGAATAGGAAGTGGGGTGATATGAAAGTTACTTTGATGAAATTCATTTCATGTAGCATGGATTAGATTTTCATCCATAGATTTTCCATTCTTCAATAAGGGAAATTATGTCCACGAAAAAAATTACTTCAAAGTACTTGGAAAAATTCCTTCTACATAGATAAGTTCTCTTGAAACATTCATCATGTTGATTCATTTGAGATAGTATTTTTTCAAGCCATTATGCAATCAATAAATAGAAATTATCTTTTATTAAAGGAATGCATGAACAAGATATAAAAATACAATGTGTTATTAGTTGGTATTAACAAAAGAAACAACAGATAGATTTATAATGATTACTTACATATTAACAATCGAGGTGTTGTGGACATGGACGTTAACACACCTAACTTAACAAGGGAGTACTATTGCGTACAAAGGCTCTTTAATAGCCCAAGCCATTTGGTATAACTACCCTCGATGGGTTTTACTACTCTATTAGCTCAGGATCCTTTCTTCTGAAGAAGGATTGAAGCCATAAAACTAAGACTAATCCTAATCTAAAGTATAATTATCCTATACTAACCTAAGTTGTTATTATTCTAAGTTATACTATGATTAAGTTAAATTTAAACAAATGAAACGAAACGATGTAATTATGATATAAGTATAATTATGAAATGGCTAACTCTTTATTATTAATTAATTGAAACAAATTAAAAGATTTAATTTATATATTCTATTTATAAATTAGAATTAAGAAAAACAATTAAGTCACTGTTTGTACAAAATCAAAGTGAAATACAACATGTACAATTATATTATACAGATGAAAAAGACTAGATCATAATTATGAAATTGGTTCAATATAAAATGATCTGTAAATAAATAAAGAAATATTCAAAAGAATAATATTAAAGTGCTATTTTCTAGATGCAACTAGCTATTAAATATTTCTCAATGCAAATGATGAATGCACCAATAATTGTGAACATACAAGTTATTTAATTTCATTAATATACATAGCATATCAATGTATATTTAAATATTTGACATTAAGAATGAATATATGTATATATATATATGTAAATCTAACTAATTTATACATTTATATTGGTAGGCCAAGCAAAAAAAAACTGTAATCATTTGTTTATAGAATTCATATACTTCTATCATTTTGATTTATGGATACAACCAATGAACAATTCGATAAAGAAAATGATATAATCCACCAATCAGTTACAATTACAATGTTTATTCAACCTGTAAAGATAGAAGGAAATTATACAAATTTAAATGTCAGGGACCCACCCACAAACACTCAAATCTTTCAAATGTCTAGATTGATAACACGCCGAGGACACTAGTCATTGGAGAGGTGTATTAGTCTAGTTAAGAAAAGACAAATTAGGAAAAATACTTGATCAACAAAGAAATGTGATAACAAACATTCTACTATTTAAGAATTTCAATCATTAAACAAAAGAAATTACTATCTTCTAAGTCTCAGAAATCCAATTACAGAAACATAAAAAGATATAAACAAGACTATGGAACATGAAATAAACACCAGCAATAAACTAAATTCAACCAAGTCGATTCATAGTATAAAATAAGTATTCCACAGTCACACAATTAAACAACATTCCTTTGTTCCGAGTTTCTCCCTCTCAGATCCTCTCTCTTTTATTAAAAAAAAGGAATTATATATAACTATTATTCCATCTACCATGTCCATAACAAACTATGAATATCAAAACCATTTTTTTACAAAAATAAACAGAATTGTTTATTTAGGCTTCTTGGCCATCTCAACAATTAATAGAGAATTAAAAAATAACTAACATAAAATCCTTCACCAACATCCTCAGGAGTTGGAGGTATTTCATAGGTACTTGCTCAATAAAATATGAGAGTAGGAACCCAACCAATGTAATTACCTGTGAAAAATTAAGAAAAATGGATTATTTATGATATAAAAAAGGAAAAAAGGGTTGTTATAGAATCTGAGATTCTATAACGCCCTTTTCCTTTTAGAAAATAAAACCAAAATATAAGCATACCCTATCTCTTCCAACGTCTAAGAGATATTAACAATAAAACCTTTATTTAACATCATCAAACAATAAAACCTTTATTTAACATCATCAAGATTTGGAGAGGCTGTGACCTTAAACTTTAAAGAATTGACCATGACATGAGTACCATACACCTGTGACTTATTGACCGAACTAGTAGAATTTTCTTGCACAAGTGTTTCATTAACCCTACAGGAAGCTTAAAGTTCATTTTCCTTGACGAGTTAACCAATTCGAAAATTAAGTCATGGAACATGAAACATAAATTGTTGGTTCTAGAAAATATCTAATAGGGCCTCTGAAGCAATTTTATTAGAATCATTATCTACTTCTAGTGTGGCTTTCACATCATCAAGGACATTGTAATTCCTTGGAGGCTATGGCCTAGTATTTTCATACTCTGGCTCTGTATTGGTCTCAATATTGACATAGTTATTATCAGAAGAAACCGTTCGTCTATTTTGTTGTAGCCTAGAAATATTTCTTGCTACCAATTTGCCTTTAATATGAGAGTAAAAATTTGGATTTTTCTATCTCTGTGTGTGTTAACATGCAGGTTCTAGGGAGGAAAATTTAGAATAGGGTTTAACTTCAGAAAGGTCAGAATTACCCACATTACTGAGGTTTTGTTTAACCCCATCTTGGATGACAAGACTATTATGAGTAGCTTCTCGGTGAATACAATCAATTTTGAGCTTCAAAGCCCTATCTTCTTCTGAGAGACAATGATTAGCCCCTTGAAAATATTATTGGTGACCAAATTGCATGGAATCATGCAATGGCGAGGATGCATAATTTTCAAGAACAAAATTAGGCTCCGAGGACACCTGAGAATCAATCTCCCCAGAAGGCAGGGTTTTATCGAAATGGTTTCAGTTTAGAAAAGAGTCCCAATTATCCACAAGCTTAGCTAGTTGATGTTTAACTAGAATAGAAATAAAACTATGGTGAACTAGAGAATTCTTAGCATTTTGGCATTTCTTTTGATAAATGGAGGACATTTTAGCTAGAATCCTATGTAGAAAAAAGGTCAAATTCAACTTATAACATAAAAATACCATCAACAACCTTATGTGATAAAGGAAGGCTAGATTGTAATGTCCCTCATAGGTTATATAACAATGCAAAAACAAAGCCATGTTTTTCCATTATCGGTTTATTTGGGCTTGACCCAGGTTTCGATTTTACTGCGCACCAATGAAAACCTCAATCACTATCCATTTCGACAACAACCTACAAAGCATATCACAGTCTCACCCAAAGTGACTATGGGAGGATGCAAAACTAGGTTTCTACAGGCTTGAGGGATAATGGGCTGTGGAATTCTTACTCTACTTTCACTTAAAACTTTATGGTTTACTTCTTGGTGTTGGATTGTCTACTTAACCATGCCATTAAAAACCATAAAAAATATTGCGTGGAAGTAAAATATAACCAAAATACCGAACAGAAAGAAAAAGACACACAATAATCATACACAAGTTATGTCCATCAAAACTGTACTTATTATATTAATTCTTTGAAACAACATAAAATTCCTTGACCTGCGCACCCAAATGCAGGTGTCTGGGCACTTAGTTGCAGACTTTAGGTCTCCACGCATTCAACTACGGAGCCTTTTATTCAAGACCCAAATACAGATTACAAAGATTTTTACTTATGCTAGTATCATTTTATTATTACTTTGGCTTACATCTTTTGTCCTATATATACTAATTACATCAACGGGTACATCAAAATACCATGGTCCTCCTGAAAACAAACAAATATTGCCCAAATTTGTTACGAAAAGAAGGGACTTCAACCTGCCTTAAGGCCCCTAAAACATTGCGATGTACATAGATCCATGGTACCGCGCACTCCTCTCCCTAAAATGTGGAGTTTTAACCAAAAATTGGGCTAAGTTGGGCTATGCCCAATAGCCCCCCAACACTCACATGTGACACATACCAAGTCACTCAATTACTTTGCCTCGAATCTTTGCTGCGATGTTGTTGTAGGCGACTTTGTACTAAAGTAATATCTCTGCTGCCTACTTCTCTTCTCTGCGCACTTATTCCAGTAGTGCCTCTGTCACTAGTCCTATAGTTTTATGCAATGATTCTCCTTCCTTTTTTCGAAGCTCCTGGAGCTTCCCATCCACTTCCTGCAATAGTTGGAAAGCCTCATCTTGCCATGGTAGAGTTCTCTCCATCAAAATTTTCTCTTTCCTTATGAGTTCTTCTATCTGTTTCTGAAGTGCCTTGCCTTCATTGATTCTGGCGAGCTTCCGCGAGACTAGAAAGGTCTTCACAATTTCCTAAATCTCCTCTAGCTACTTCTGATTCACTGGATGTCATCTTATATCTTTTGTATGTTTGGATCTTCCTGCAACGAAGTCCAAATCTACACGATCTCGTCCAATAATTTTCCACACTCTGCCACTCTCTTGGAGATGCATGTTACTACATTATTTAGGTTGATCTCCTTCTGTTCATGCACTTCTGGTGGCGTGGATAGCTAGAGATTCATTTTCAACTCACTGATATTTATTTCATATTCGAATTGCACATCCGTGATCTTCTTCTTTGATTCCTTGATTGCAAGGCCAAGCTTCACTACCTTATCTTCTACTTATTCCTCCTTGTAGACATCCATGTCTAGAACTTCCCTGCAAGTGGCTTCGACCACCTCTTTCAATCTCTGCTGCTGTAGCTTTGCCTGATCTGTATCCTTGATGGTTTGGTTGAGCTGTTTATTCAGCGCAATGTGCTCTTGTTCTACGTGAATATTTAACTATGAGGTGTGATGTTTGCTCTCCTTTAGCTCATTTATGATGCGTTGGTGTAAGTCATGTAATACCGGAATGAGCAGCGCTGCAATTTTCATATTGAGATGATCCCAACCTTTTTCCTGCTGCTTTACTTCAGCAGAGTCGAACTACAAAGCTCCAATAGGTATCTACATTATCCTCATCCCAAATGTTGTCTCTATTAGTCTTTTTGGTTGGAGTCCTTGGCCTATCTACGCTAGTTGTCTGGATGTTTGCGCAAATATTTTCAATTCTTAAATACTCTACTTGACACCTGTTAGAAGTGTGTCGTAGAGATCCTCTATTTTTTTTCATGACTCCACAGTGACTTCTTGAATTTTCTCCCCAATTTCATCTAGGTCCCCATCAGTAAGGACCAGTGCCATTGCGCCGTTGGATTTATCTATTTTCTTCTTCTTTATGCTCCTTGGTGAAGTTCCGCTATGCATCTTCCTCTTTCCTTTTTCTATCTTTCTCTACTCCCTATTCTTCTCTTTGTCATGCTCCTTCTCATGTTCTTGCTCATGTTCATCCTTGTCTCTATCCTTTTCATTTGGTTCCCCATGTTGAAGAGTTTCCTCCTTTTTTTCATTATCTCCTGCATCTTTCTCCATCATAGTCATAAATTCTATGGGCCACTATTGTATTACTGTCACAAGATCATCTTCGATGACTAAGTATGGTAGAGGATGCCATATCTTCATTGTATCCTTTCAAGCTTGTATATAGATCCTATGAAAGTCTACTTTGAACTTTGCGATAGACTTATATTGCTGGTACAAGCTTGGTGGCAGTGTAGGGTGATGATTTACCAACATATGTAAATCCATGTGATACCAGACAAAAAATATTCTATTATCCTGTGCCCACGATGTCTCCTTGGTATACCAGAGCGTGGCATACCGTGTGGCTTCACACATGTCTGCTTCTATTGGAGGAAATTGCGAATCCTCTGGCTCCTTCGGTGCCAACAATGTTAAGATAAAAATCAGCCATTGCGTAATGAAAGGTCTTACCTTCTTCCTGAGCTTCTCAACAATCTTCCAAGAATTCTCTACATAGATGTTTGATTTGATTGTACTAGACCCCGTTGTTGCACTACATAGCTAGGGAAACAACTGCTACGAGGACTTCATTGGATCAACAGTTTCGCATAATATTCCCAGCTAATATATGCATGACAAAGTGTACTCCTTTGACACTAATTGAATTTACGTCGTAGCCTCACATTTTCGTGACCAAGCCAAACTTCTCCTTCATATTATGCAATATCACTTTGTCTTGATCCTTACCCACAAACTCTTTGGTGGGGTCCCTTCCTTGGTATGACAACCTGGTAATCTTCCATATTAGCAAATTGTCAATGGGGATCCTCTTTCCCATCTAGAGGCATCCGTCGTGCACCAAAACAAGCAATTATATTACACAGGCCATGTTAGATGTACTTTTGCCGAAGTCCGGCACGTTTAGCATGATCAGTAAGCTTGATTACTCCAACCCTTTCACCCAATGATGTGGTTCTAATATTTTCACTCTGTTATCTGGGTAATGGACCTGCTTTAGGTACTTGCTTGGTGTAAACTGTGGGTATTTGTTACAATCGTAGTATTCGAACTTCAACTGTGTTATTTTTATAAGAAATTATCCTTCAAATGGTATTTTCTCTGGTAGAAATGGTGTAAATGTGCCATATTTCACATCCTTGGAGTCTTTGACTCGTTTGTCATTGGGTTTTCTGGGTGGTAAATATGGCGGCAGTGGGGACAAAATTTTTGCACTCTCTATCTCCATATGCTATTTTTTTTCTTCTTCTTTCCTGTCTCTTATGAGTTGGTCTTTTGGTTGTGGTTCAACAAGCTTCTTAGGCTTCTTATATTGCTTCTTCTTTATTCTCTTCTCCTGAGTCAATTTCTTCCTTGGCAATTTTCGCTACGTGAGGGGTGATGCTGCGGGTGTACCAGATGGTGCTTAGCTTCCATAATTCCCTATATACCTCTCTATTTGAATATGCATATGAGATCTTTAGTGTTCATGTAGTAGCGCAACCTTTACAATTTCTCAATACTTAGCGATTTCTGAGCTCTCAGATAGCAAAGTGCCAGAATCTTGGCAATATGTGGCCTTTTATAACGCTCTTTATATTTTAACCCCATCATTATCTTATATATTGCTCGGATTTTATTTATTAACTGCATATCTATCCCTAGATCCTTGCCAAAGTGTCTCCATAAATGCAATTTTCTGCTTCTCTAGTGACAAGTTTCCTTTTTAACGGCCAAATTTTTGGCGAACTTCGATGCACCTTTCATTGTAGCAAACAATCCTTCTTGTGTCATGGTTCTTAAGAAATTAGACATACTCCTGACTGTCCAGAGGTAACCTTCCTATGTTGAAGCTCTTTTCTACAACGTACTTTATAGTCCAATGCCCACTTTCAACTGTAGGTGGCACTAAGACTTTCCTCCTTTCTTTTTATAGAGAAGCTACCATGCCAAGGTTGTCCCTATATAATTTTAACCTACGGCCATTCACCCTCCTTGGTATCAATTATCCATTTAAATTTGCCAATTGAACTTCTCCTCCATCCATGATATGCTTGATGATATAGGGGCCCAACCAATGCATTTTAAAATTTCCTGGGAACTTTGTGAATTTACTGTCATACAAAAGGACAAGATCTCCTTCTTGGAACATCTTCTGCTTGATTTGTGGTAGTGCCAAGATTTTTCTCTTGCTTTTTACACCTCCTGATGAAATCCTGCCACTAATATGTCTTCCTCTAATGTGAGAAAATATGCAATTCTTTCCTCCATTATGTCAGGGTTGACCATGTCTGTAAAGGCTGCAATCCTTAATATTGGGACAATATACTCCATGGGCATCACAACTTCTTGCCCATAAACCAACCTGAAATGTGTCTGGCCTATTAGCTTCTTGCATGTGGTTCTATAATCCCATAACACCACTGGAATTCTCAGATCCTAGTCATCTTTGTTTACATTGCACACTTTGGTCAGTGCATTTTCCAAAATCTTGTTAAAAGTTTTGACTGTGCCATTTTCCTGAGGGTGATATCGGGTTCTCTTCTGATGATACACCTGAAATTATTCAGTCAACGCCTCAATGGTCTTATTTAGGAAATGTGATCCTTGATCACTCTTCAAGACCTTTAGACACCCAAATCTAGAAAAAGTATTCTAAAAAATTAACTTCGCAACAATTTCTGCGGTGCAATCCCTTTGTACTTGTGCCTCAGCCCACCTTGTCAAATAACCAGTTGCTATGATTATATACCTTACACCAGTCTTCTTCCATGGTGGGTTGATAGGTCCAATGAAATCAATGGCCCATTTTTCGAAGGTCTGCAATGTCACCTATGGCACCAATGGCATTTCATTCCTCCTTGATGGCTTCCCAATTCTCTAACATACATCACATGCTTGACAATACTCCTTTGCATCTTTGTGTAGTGTGGGCCACCACAATCCTCCTCTTAATACCTTTTGCACAGTATCCCTCCCTGCATAATGTCCACTAGGTATGCCTCCATGAGATTCTACATAAATAGTCTATCTTTTATGTTCAACGACATACCTTAACAATATTTCATCTGGTCCCATCTTATACAAGTGTCCCGCTATCAACGAAAAATCACCTGCTTTTACCACCAACACCTTCTTCTTCTGCGTAGTGTATTCCGCAGGGGCCATTCCTGTAGCCAAAAACTGAATAATGTCTACGAAGTGATCATGTGCGATCTTGATTGCAAACAACTGTGCATCGAGAAGATTATCTTCAATGTTTGTTGGTTCTTCCCCTGTTTCCAACCTAGATAGATGATTGAGCCTATCATTCAACCTTCCTGGTTTGACAACAACTTCAAAATCGTACTCCTGAAATAAAAACAACCATCTACAAATTTTCCCTCCTAGGACATGCTTATTCACCAGATATTTCAATGGAGAATGATTTGTGAACATCTGTTGGGAATGAGTTCCCCAAGAGGCAGTTTTGGGGCTCAAAGCCCATGTTTTGGGGCAAAAGGCCCAAATTTTGTAATAAATATGTAAAGTCTCCACATTTTGTGGTCGTGGAGCGTGAAGATGTCAAAGGGTTGTCCGCCCATGTTTTGTAAAGTCTCATGTCACCTGTAAAGATCTACCCATGGTTCGCGGACCATGGGATTGTATAAAAAGGGAGTCTTAGAAGAGTCTAAGGGTGAGATAGTAGTAGCAAGAAGAGTTTTGGGTAAGAAGTTCTAAGTGTTCTCGGGTCCTAGTGTAGGTAGAGGCTCTGCAGCTAAGTGCGCAGAGGGCTAGGGTGGAAACTGAGTGCGCAAACCCTTGCAGCTGTGTGCGCAGGGTGGATAGAATCTGTATTGAACTTGAGATATCAATAAAGAGAAGCATTTTTCAAATCACTGTGTATTTTGTCTTTGTTTAATGCATCTGATTATATCATGATATGATCTGGGTTTACATTATAATGCTTATTTAATG
The DNA here is from genome assembly GCA_000404065.3 of Pinus taeda. Lineage (NCBI taxonomy): Eukaryota > Viridiplantae > Streptophyta > Pinopsida > Pinales > Pinaceae > Pinus > Pinus taeda. Next base: position 41,673 of record APFE030271615.1, read on the forward strand.
CGTGAATGTATTCAATTATATTTGTTAATTGAACACAAGCAAGAATATAGGATTCGGCAAGGATAACTATAAATGCATGGTAGATTAGGTAACATTTAAGATAGCTTGGGAACTTATATAGTAACATAGCCACAAAGGTGCGTAAATGCCTAGACCTCGGGTTAGGGTTGCATGAAGATCAGTGAACATCTTAAAATGTGATCCCAACAAATACTGTCTGAATTTCTGCAATGCATATACCATAGCCAAGACTTCTCTTTCTATGGTAGTGTAGTTATTCTCTGCTTTAGACAACTTATTGCTTGAAAAATCTATATGGTGATTGATTTCTCCTGCACCAAGCTGTACCAATACTACTCCCAAAGCTATCAAATATACATCTACATGAATATGAAAATCCTTATTCTAGTCTGGGAAAACCAAGATAGGTGCAGTTACCATATTTTCCTTCAATATATCAAGAATTTTTTGGCATTCTTCATTCCATTGAAAAGTCACATCTTCCTTCAATAGTTTCTCCATTGGCACAGTTATATGCGCATACCCCTTATTGAATTTTCTTTAATATCTAGTGTCTCCCATGTAGTGCGCAACTGTCTCACTGTTTTTGGTGGAGGTAAGTTCACAGTGAGAACTATCTTTGTGGGATCCACCATTAAACCCTACTTGCACACAAAATTCCTCAATAGTATGCCAAAATTCACACAAAATATACATTTCTTTAAGTTCAATGAGATCTAGTACTGCCTACATGTGTCAACCATAAGAATTAAGCTCGCAAAATGCTTTTTTAACACTCAAAGACTCTCCAATCATCAAAGTATACCTCTAGAAATTTGTGGATATATTGTTCGAAAGCTACAATCACCACTCTTGAAAACATAGTAGGGGAATTCTTCAATCCAAAAGAAATCACCATGTATTGGTATGAACCTCATTCAATAGCCAATGTGGTCTTATTTTGATCTTCAGGTGAAATTTTTATCTGATGATATCCTGAAAATCCATCTGTAAATGAATAAACTTCTTGACCTACCACATTCTCTAATACTTCATCTGTGAAAGGGGTAGGGAAAGGTTAATATAAGGATGCATTATTCATCTTCTTCAAATCAACACAAATCCTGATTTCTCCTTGAGTTTTCTTTTCTTGTACCACCATCAAACTTACCCATTCTGATTCTTCCATAGGTTCAATGACTCCTGTCGCTATCATCTTATCCAACTCAACTTTCACCTTTTCCTTATATTTTTGGTTCAATCTTTAGCGTCTTTTCTTGACAGGTTTCACATTAGGTTTAAGGGGAATACTCATGAATCCCAGATCCCCTAATATGCCCTTCATTTATGAAAATTTTATAGGGAGTAGCTCCTGGTATTCATGTAGTAACTTTGTAACTTTGCTAACTGTATCCTCATCCCAATAGTCTCCAATCGTTGTGAACTTCGGTTCCTCATTTGATCCTATATTCACCTTCTTAGTATTTACTGGATTTGTTATATCTAGTATTTCTGGCTCGGTTCAGTGACTTTGTGGTGTCCTTCTGATTTCGCTATGTCGATATTGCATGGATCTTCATCTTCTTCTGCAATAATGTTATAGCATTCAAATGCATGTTCTAGTTGCGTAGTCCAATTCGGTTGTTGTCATATCAGCAAGGTCACATTCCCAAATATATTTTCTTTGACTGTTTGAAGAGATGATTCTATGCATGGGAAATCATATTCAAAACTGAATGTTAATATAAACCCTTCATCCAAATCTACCCAATTTACAGTACCATGGCGCAACTCTGTTTCTAGGTACCAATTCATCAGAATTGTCTTTAATTTGTGGATAAACCCGTGTACCCATTCCTCCTATAGAAATTCCTCCCATACCATAGTGCATTAGTGAATATGCTCCTTAAGTTCAGATTTACCTTGATATTTCTCCTCTATTTATGTATCTAATGGACCAAACCTGATCTACATTAATCTTCGACACTCTTGCCAATCTGCTATATTTATTTAATGTGCACCCCACCATCTAGTAGGGGTAGATTTGAGGGCCACATCCAAAGCTAACAACCTTTTCTCTCCTGGTATTTTTCTTTCATAATCATCAAGGAAAGTACTTACATTACCTAAACCATCATAGTAAGGCAAGTTACATACCTCAAAATTTATACAATGAAGTGATTTAGTGATCCTTGCACATCGCTTGTAGACACTTCGTGTAGCATATTCTACCAATTTTCCAATTCTTCTTCTGAATCTGAGGTATAAGAACTGTCTTGCTCCTAGCTCAATTTTCCATATGCAGTAGGGTTAATCGGTTCCTCGCCTTTGGCTGTCATCTGATAATTTTTTCTATATCTACTGCACAATACTCATCTTTGACAGACTCTGTATTCCTCACCCCTTCTGATGGGTCCAATGGAGCAATTACTCTCATGTTGTCCTTTTAAAATACCATTTGCCTCTTCTCTAAGTTGATTATAGCAAGATTATCAAATTCCCAATCAAGTCAAAGCAATGTTGGATACGGGTTGCTATTATCCACAATTTCTATCACTTCAAAGTTTGCAATAGTGCGTACTCCTTCAACGTCTGTTGTAACACCTGGTAACCTTCCCATAGGGAAGATTTTTTGCTGGTTGGCCATTCTAAATTGAATTGGAGGCCATGGTAACTTCAAATTACCCATCGATTCCCAGGTTTTCTTTGCTAAAACATTGGCATCAGATCCTAAATCTAGAATAACATGAGCCGTATCGTACTCTTCGATCTGTGCAGTGAGCCTCATTTTGTTTCCAGTCCTCCTCTTATGTCGATGTAAATTGTTAACTGCGCGCATGTTGCTTCATGGTACTTCATTAGAAGCACAAGAATCTATCAATTCTTGCAGTCCTTCTACAAATTTTTGATCTCTTAATAGCTTTATACAAGTTTTAGAAAATGACTTTAAAATACCTTCTTGGCTTGTTAACTCCTAATTCTCTGTCAGAGTTTGATTTCGTGTCAAAGTTGATACTACGTCACAACTAGTTTTCTGCCTTCGCTGTACTCTAGATGTTGAAGCTACAAAATCCATAAAGCTTCAATTGGCTTCCATAAACACTTCCTTTTCCTTCAGAATGTTAAAACTAGGAGCTTTTCAATAGTCTTTCTAGCCCACCTAGTTTCAGATTCCTTCTTTCCTTCTATTTTGTCACTTCTAGTCGCAACTCCACTTCTAGTAACAATATTGATTTTAGGATCATCGGTTCTTCTTTTGACAGACATCATCTAAATGTTCTATGTTGGTTGTTGATTTTTATTTTCTTGCATTTTTTCCATAAGTACGGGACATTCTTCAATTACATGATCAAATGATTTGCAATACTCACATGTTGTAGAAGGATTATGACAGTCTCTTGTAAAGTGACTTGCCTGGTGTTGTTAAGACAATCCCTCCTGCGAACAGAAGCCATCTCTCTATTCCTATGAAATGATCTAGCAACAAACCAGGCAAACTAGTGTAGGCTTTCCTAGTTTATGTTGAAAAATGAAAACTAAGAGAGAGAAAACTACCTCACTCTGATGTTAAGCACCCAACTTTTGATGATGATCTCGATCCATTAGCTTCCAGGCTCGCTCCTCACTATTCCTTGTGTCCAAATACTTGCAAGAGAGATGAAAAGACAACAAGAGATACAAGATCAAACCTAGTATAATTCAAACATAAACTACATGACAGATCAAGGAGCATCATGCTAAATGAATAAAGCTTTATACACTTAGGAAAGTAAACACTAGATGTATTTATTAATGAATAAAAAAGGGAAGCATACAACCATTTCCTTGATGTTTGAGACCTCCTTTGTAGTGGATTTCCAAGTCCCAATCCAAGACCATTCAAGCACTCCTTATCCTTAGTTAGATGGGAAACAATTGGGCATAGTTTTAGCATAGGAATGTAGGAAAGTAATGACCAACCCATTGAGGAAAGTGAAGAAAAAATTATAGTGAGGGAGAGGAAGTTAGAGATCCACCAAAGGGGGAAGAAGGTCCTTATCCCAAAGGTAAGATACCTAAAGGTAGGATCAAGGGATCTAAATGGGAGTACTTGACCATATCTCCATCAAACAACTACCAACTCACCATTCTCAAGGCTTCTAGTAAGAGAAGCTTCTGCTCCATTTTTGGAGAAACTGCTTGAAAAGGATTAGCGCAGATTTTCCTATCCAAAGTCATGCTACCAACACTAGTCACTAGTTAGACCAAAGGATACCCACATGGGTTTTCCTACTAAAAGTAGCAATGGGCTTGCAAATAGGGTTTTTTGATAAGTTTTTCAGAATTACGTCAAGGCATTTCTTCTTGATCTCTTCAGGGATGTGTTGATAATATAATTCATGGTGAATGAGTTTACATGACTTTTGTCACTTTACGACATTTGTGACAGCAGTGGCACAAAGGGCAACACTTCGGGTACATAGTTGGGAATATGAAAAAATACTGTGTAATAGATGCCCCCTAAAGCATGAAAGTAGAACAAGAAGTGATGGTTGAAGTGCTTTATCAGTTAAGGCAAGGAACTTAGAAGACCACCATCAGGAGACCTGCAAATCAAGCATGACACAATATATGACATATCTGAAATATACATATGCATGATAATACATCTGAATAGGCATCAAAATATAATACATGAATCCATGGTATGGACACAACTATCCATATGAAAAGGATCATATCTATGGATCCACGACATGGACACAACCATCCGTATGAAAAAGAATCATGTATGCAATCATGAATACTCAATAACTCCTCGCAACCTGGAATTTAACAGATGATATCCAGGGTCTTCATCTCTATCCATGTGAATAGATGTGTTGAGGTCAAACATGGTAGAAACCACCTGATTGCCGATCAATAATGTAAACCATTAACAGGCATGAGAGAAACCACCAATAATGACGCTGGTCCTTAAGGTACACCAGTACAATATTCAAGTGTGAATAAGTGAGTTGAAGTTGAACACTTGCAGAATCATTCGATCAAAGGCCAATGATGTAAGCATGTCATTGAACATGAAGAACTTGCCATTGAGGCATGCAAGCTCCAAGGTACTGAAAGGGCATTTCTAAACCATCTTCTTGGATAATGAGCTGAAGTCAACAGGAAGTGATCCATCGAAGGAGAGCCATCAATTTTCTCACATCATCAACACAAAACATATGATATATCAAAATGATAGGAGTGATTCAGGATTATTGCAGAGAGGGTCAAATAAGTATAGGGAGTTTGAATTTGCAGATAGGACTTCTCTTGAACATATAAACAACACGACTTCAGAGTTTGGCAACATTTGAATCAAAATGGCATCTGAGGTCATGGTGGTCGAATAAGAGGCAAACATATTTCCCAAACCCAAGAAGGCAAGTGGAAAAGAGAGGATATCCCAAACCTGACATGAGATAGAGTTGAGTTTCATGTTCAAGAACGACATGCTGCCTTTTATACAAGGTAATAAACACAATTTAATTCCATTTTCCCCTCGCTATTGCTAGTGAGTACCTCTTTATTTTTATTAACAATCCTGAAGAGGATAACATATGCTTATCATGTAAGTTCATCCTTCAGATGAATCCATCCTAGTAAGTTTAACAAACCCTAGGAAGGAGTAAGTCGGTCTCGTCACGAAGTTTTATGAGTCCGACAGAGGTGTAACTTGACATATTTTTCATGTTTAGAGAGTTTGAAAAAGAGGTAGAAAAGAAAACTCCAAAGGTCCCTTTTTGTAGATAGTATCTCCAATCCAAAAAGGTAGAAAACAATATTCAAGAGAACCTCTTAGCCATGTTTGACTAAGGTATTACTTTTTCGTAGCTAGTATAAATTAGTCTGGAAAAGGATTAAACTTATACTAAATAGATGTCTTTTAATTTACTTTTACGAGTTCGAAATGACAAGTGCTCGACAATATTTTCATATTTTTGGAGTTTGAAAAGAGCTAAAAGAGGACCACTACTAGAGGAATGAGTGGAATAAAAGGATAACAACTGGTTCCAGTCATGACGGAATTGCTCAAAACATGTAAAACTGAAGAGGATGTTTAATAATTCCACTCATCGCAGATGTTACTTAGGTAAAGGTAAAACAACCTAGTGAAATCATATGATTGGCCAAAGAGATGGTGACGATGGAATGAAAAAAACAAGGCTCATCCAACAAAATAGGATGATAAAGATGGAAATCACGAGAGGTAAAGTGGGAATGGTTTCATTTTTACACAAGCTTGAAACATGGGAAACTATGCTTCAGGATACTTGAAGATGGTTTAATTTTTTCACAAGATTGGAACATGAGAAAAAAATATGCTTGGATTTGGTTTCAATTTTACACAATCTTGAAATAGAGACAAAATATGCTTGAGACTAGTGGTGAGCTCCAGTATTGTAGCAATAATGCTACAACTCCTGGGGCTTCCTGTCTCTCATTTTATCAACCCGGTAGTTCGTACAAACTTGGAAGCGA
>APFE030271619.1:0-17204 GCA_000404065.3 Pinus taeda
AAATATTAATTAATAACAATAATTTAAATAATGATTAATAATAATAATATTAACAAGAATATTAATAATAATATTAATAATGATTAAGAATAATAAATTAATTATTAATAATATAAACAATGATAGTTAATGATTTAAATAATAATATAAATAATTAAAATTATAATAAACAAACATTGAGTTGGCCATTCTGTCTTTGCATCTAACTTTTTCATATTTATACCAAACCCTTTTCCTTCTTTTCTCCGTACATCAGTCCTGATGATGAGTCTGGGTTTAGACTCGAAACGTCGACCATATAAAGATGAACATTGTGGAAAATTCGAACTCCTCTCAGAAACCACACCACAGTAATCTACAATCCAAAAAAGGTGATGATTAGTTGATCAAGTCTTGCAAGAAGGATCTTGCAAGAGAGTTCGAGATGAAGGACATGCACCTCATGCACTACTTTCTAGGCATGGAGGTGTCACAGAGAACTGGGGAAGTATTTGAGTCTCAAGGCAAGTATGCCAATGAGATACTTAGGCACTTCCACATGGATATGTGCAAGCCCATGGAGACTCCTCTGGCAGGTAACTGGAGGAAGGAGGATGCTACTTTAGGTGAGGTAGTAGCTACTATTGTTTATAGGCAGCTTATGGGTTCACTCATGTATTTGGTGAACACATGACTGGATTTGTGCTTTGCAGTGAACCGACTGAGTCAAGCTATGGTTCAGCCAACCAAGCTATTTTGGAAGGCGACAAAGCATGTGTTGAGATATCTCAGAGGCACTACACAGTATGGATTATGGTATAGGTGGACAGAGGGAGTGAATCTCCAAGGCTTCACAGATGCGGATTGGGCAGGTAGTCCATTAGAGAGGAAGAGCACTTATGGAGGGATTTTCAACCTTGGGTTAGTTGCAGTTTCTTGGTATAGCCGGAAACAGAGATCAGTTGCACTTAGCATATCAGAGGCAGAGTACATGGCAGCTAGTCACGCTGCATGTGAGGCCATCTGGATGTGGAAGATTCTAGTGGGATTGTTTGGTGAGATGATGGATCCTACAGTGATATATTGTGATAATCAGAGTTGCATTAAACTGTCTAAGAATCCAGTGTTTCATGATAGGTCCAAGCATATAGATATCTGATATCATCATCTACGGGATTGTGTGGTCAAGAAGGTCATGATGTTGCAGCACATTTCGACTAAGGAACATGATGCAGATATTTTGATAATGGCATTGTCAAAAGGCAAGTTTGAGTTCCATAGAGATAGGATTATGGTTGCTAATAATCCCTTTCTTGTTGAGAGGGAGTGTTGAAAATTGGGCAACAAGAAATTCTAAATTTAGAATGTACTAAAAATAGAATGTCTAAAAATAGTAGTTTGGCCAATGAGGTCAGTGGCCACCTTGGGTGAGAGGTGAAACTGTTAAAAATAGAAAGTTCTAAGAATAGCATTTCTGGGTCCCTTCCTATTTATAGCAGTCCCTGGTCTATCTATAGGTAGTAAAATCGAATTTGGTCTTAACAGTAGTTTAAAATATTAACTGATTAATCTCCATAAGTTAATTAGTTGGAAAAATTAAACTTGAAGTCTTTGTGAGAACATGAAAATTAGTTGTCACACTGATTGAGGAATTAAGTATGAGTTCTATAATGAGAGAATCAGTTGACTTAGTTCTAACTAGTCAAGTCCAGTTATATTATTTTAACAAGTTGTTAAAATAATAAAATATAGTTTTTTAATGCTTGCATGCATGTGACAACTATTATTTTAGATAACTAAGGATTCACTCATGGATAACTGTTGCATGTCAGTTCTGTCAAAGACCCAGTTGATATTAGATGAGGCACAATGTACTATCGATGCTTGGATCTTCCCATGGAATATTCCTTGCATGCAGGAGGAAGTAGTGTCCTCAAGGATTGTGTAGTTGGACCTATGGTTGACAGCAGGTATGATTTGGGGCCAATGCTCACATGTTATGAATTAGACCCCAATCAAAATTGCACAAGGAAATAGGGCATTGGAGGACTTGAGACCTACATATTGAGGCATAGTGAGTCTATTATCTTCATCTTTTGATTGCAGAGAGTACAAGATAGCTCTTGAGCTTATATTTTTTGTAAACAGAGGAGGATTTCCACTTGATTGATAATACAGTGTTGGGGGTTTTATGCTAGTGCTTTCCCCAGTGATATATTTGTGTTATGTGTGATTATTTCTCTTGATTAGTTATATGTGTTTATGGTTGATGGTGCTCATGAAATCGATTTTGCTTCCGCTTAATGTTTTGTAGAAGTAGATCATGTGTTTTTCTTTAGTACATTGCATTACCAATTTGATCTACAGGTGAAATTTCTGCAAATACTATAACCTACTTCTACTATCAATTTGCGGAAGCTTAAAGATCGAACTGAACAAGTTAACCAGAAAAATAAGAATCAATTGCACAATACACAAGAAAATACTTTGGGGAAAGCCTCAAATAAAAACCCCACACTATTGTATTATCATACATGGTGGAAATACATAGGAATTATACAAAGCCTTAGCTCTCATAGCTAGCCAACTCTCAGTACAATCCTCACAGATGCTCATAGGCAATCTTGGCTTCTATCCAATCTTCCTCTCTACCCTCCAAGCTCCTATTTCCTTGCGTTGTTCCTTGTGGATGATTAGCCTATTACCAAGTGGAAAAACAAGCCTTCAAGGATGATTCCTTAACTTCATGCATGAGTTTTCTCCATGAGAAAACACATGAAACTAGTAGTACACTATCCTTGAACATTAATCTCAACTGGGTCTCTCTCAGAATAGACATGCATGAGTTTCTAATGAGGTAATCTTCAATTAACTAGAGTAGCACTAGTTGAGTGCATTAATGCATCAACTGACTATTAACTCACTATTAGTTCCTCAAACAATTTGGAACTAATTTAACTGGACTTAACTTAGTAAACCGATTTAACTAATTACAACTCAAATATAACTCAATCTTATCTCCTTAATTTAAGGGATAACTCTTGCATGACTTCATAAATACTTCTAACTTGAATTTCTCCAACTAATTAATTTAAAATAAATAAATAAATTATTTCCAAGTAGCTGTTAAGACTAAATTTGATTTTAATTCACAATTTAATTCAAGGACAAATTACATTGGAATATTCTTGTTTCCATATTTCAACACTCCCTCTCAACAAGAAAAGGGTTAATATGCCACCCCGATCCTGTCTCTATGGAACTCGAATTTACACTTTGACAATGCCTTTGTCAAAATGTAATCATCTTGCTCCTCTATCGAAATAGAATGCAGAAAAATGATCCTCCTCGCTACACAGTATCTGAGATGATGATACCGGATGTCAATGTGCTTGGACCTACCATGAAATACTGGATTCTCAGAGAGTTTGATACGACTCTGATTATCACAATAGATCACAGTTGGATTCATCCTCTAATCAAAAAAACCAACTAGGATTTTCCGCATCCAGATGTCCTCACATGCTGCCTGACTTGCAGCCATGTATTCTGCCTTTGCCGAGCTGAGTGCAACCAACCTCTATTTCCTACTGTACCAAGAAACTGTCGTTAACCCAAGGTTGAAAATCCATCCTGATGTGTTCTTCCAATATGATGGACTCCCTACCCAATCTGCATTAGTGAAGCCCTGTAGCTTCACTCCCTTTGTTCGTTTGTACCATAATCCATATTGAGATGTGCCTCTGAGGTATCTCAATACATGATTTTTCACCTTCCAAAACATCTTGGTAGGCTGAACCATCACTTGACTTAGCTATCACACTGCATAGCACAAATCTGGTTGTGTTTTCATTAAGTACATCAGTGAACCCACAAGCTGCTTGTACACATTATCCTCTACCACTTCTCTTGAAGTAGAAACCTCCTTCCTCCAATTACCTACTAGAGGATTCTGCATGGGCTTGCACTTCTCCATGTGGAATCTCCTGAGTATTTCGTTGGTATACTTGCTCTGAGACACAAACAACTCCCCATCCTTCTGGCACACTTCCATGCAAAGGAAGTAATGCATGAGACCCATGTCTTTCATCTCGAATTGTCTTGCAATGTCCTCCTTGCAAGACATGTTCAACTGATCATCATCACTTAATAGGAGATCATCAACATAAATTACGATGATCAACAAGTTACCTTTCACCATGATGTGGTATAGGTTCGCATTCGCTTCACTCTTTGTGAAGCCCAACCTGGTGAAGTAGTTGTCTATCCTGGTGTACCAAGCATGAGGTGCTTGCTTCAGCCCATACAAAACTCTCTTGAGTCGGAACACATGCAACTCATGATCGAAGGTCTCAAAACCTTCCGGCTACTCTATGTACACCTCTTCCTCAATCTGGCCATTGAGGAATGCAGTCTTCACATCCATCTCATGGATCTTCCGACCCATATGTGCTGATAGTGCCAACATAGATATGATAGATGAGTACCTTGCAACAAGAGCGAAAGTCTCATCATAGTCAATCCCCTCGACCTGTGAAAAGCCATGGGCAACACATCTTACCTTATGCTTCTCCACACTACCATCAACAGCTTGCTTTACCTTGTAAAGCCAACGGGAAAACACAACTGACTTGTTCTCCAGTCTCGAAACCACGTCCCAAACACTGTTATGAACTATGGAGTCATACTCCTCCACCATTGCATCAACCCAAATCGGCTGCTGCATTTCTTCCTCAAAGGAAGATGGCTCAGTCTCAACACATTCCTCAGTAAGGGCCATGTATCCAGTGTACCTCTCAGGTGACCTCCTCTATTTGCCTAAGAAGATGGTGCTCCCACATTCTCTCTTGCATCCTCCAACAATCTGTTAGCTTAAGCATCTTCCGTGCATCCTTTGTCACATGGCAATATACCGAAGAGCCAAAGATCCTGAAGTGACCCACATATTGTCTCTTACCAAAGAAAGCTTCCTTTGGTGTCTTCATCCCAAGTATGTGATGCGGGCTTCTATTCTGCAAATAGACCACTGTGTTGCATGCCTCAACCCACAAGTGAAGTGGTAAGCGTTGGTCATGCAACATTGCCCGTGATGCCCCTACAATAGTTCTATTCTTCCTCTCGGCCACCCCATTCTGCTGTGGGTTATGAGGTGCCATCAACTCTCGTTTAATTCCTTCCACTGCACAAAAGTCCTTAAACTCTTGAGAGACATATTCTCCACCATTGTCGCTTCTCAAGGCATTGATATTATTCCTTGAATCTTTCTCGACCAAAGCTTTGAACTCACAAAACTTTGTGAAAGTTTGGCCCTTCTTCTGCATGAAATAAATCCAACATTTACAAGAATAGGCATCAATGAAAATCACATAATACCTTTGTTGCTCTATGGATGCCGTCGAGAATGGTCCACACAAATCAGTATGCACTTGTTCTAAGATAGCCTCTACTCGACTATCTCGATCATGAAAGGAAGACTCGGTGTACTTTCCCAAGGTACAACCTTTGCATGTGTCAACTTGCTCAAGTTTACCTTTGGGAAATCAAAGCCCCATGATGCAAATTGCCCAACTTCTTGTGCCACAACTCGCCAATGTCTTGGCTTTTCACCAATTCTACTTTTGTACTCAATGCTCCACAATCATCTACCTCTAGTTTAGAGATATTCTTCACCTGAATCCCTATCCTCTTGGTCTGACCCATGTCTATGTGTCTTAGGAACTCCTTTCCTTTACTAAAGACAACATCGTAGCCTTTGTCCTCCAACATCGTGACCGATACCAAGTTCTTCTTCAGTCTAGGCACATACATCACATCTGTCAATGTGAGAGGAGCTCCATTCTCCCTCTAAAAAGCAACCGTGCCCACTCCTGAAACACTATAATTTCCATCGTCACCCATCTCTATGTGCATCTTGAGGTCTTTCTCCTCCAAGGCACTGAATAAATTTTTATCACTAGTCATGTGGAATGAGGCTCCATTGTCAAGAGTACCAGACACAACCCATCATCGATGACACCATGCATGTGATGAGGGTAAAGTCCATTTCGAACTGAGACACTAATGCCTCACCTTTCGATCCTTCTGAGGATCCCTTCTTGGACTTCTTCGATGGGAAATTAGTCGCATAATGTCCCATCTTGTGACAACTAAAGTATCTTACTTTAGACATGTCACCCTACTTCCCTCCATGAGAAGAATTCGATTTTAAATGGGAAGCCTTCCCCTTCCCTTTCCTTGCTTTACTTTCTAAGGCTAGATTTTCTTCATCATCATTCTTGGATGAAGAACCATCTCATGTGCTATTCCTGATCTCCTGCATAAGATCCGACCACAGTTGTTCCTAATCCGGCAATTTCTCCCTTCCATTCACAGAGTCTTGGTAGCTATTCCAACTCTTTGGAAGGCCAAGGAGAGCAAGGCTCACCATATCATCATCGACAATAGTTATTCCCACACTGCCAAGCTCATCTTTGTAGGTGGTGAGCTTGTTTAGATATGTGGAAAGAGTATCGCCCTTCTCCATCTTGATTCTTCGAAGCTTATCATTGAGTGCCAATTTCCTCTAGTCACTAATGTTCTGGTAGAGGTCCTTCAATGTCTTCCACATTGAAAATGGAGTATCCTTCCCATGGAGACTCGAGACAATATGGTCTCGAACTCCCTCAATGATGATTTGTCTCTCCTTCACCACACACTTCTTCCACTCAACCAACTCTTGTGCATTAGTTGAAGCTGGCTTTGGGATTTCTTGATCAATGAATTCCTTCAACCCATTGTCTTCTAATACAGCCTCCATTCTATCTTTCCATGCTATGTAATTCGAGCTACCTTCCAAGGCATACTCGAGTTTCAAGCCATAGAACGCCATTGGCCAACCTTGAAGTATTATATGAATTTGATTTTCACCTGCAACCCCGAACTTCAAACATCAAATTCTCTTCTTAGTATACTGTTCACAACTCTAATACCATGAAGAAAATATTTGATAGGTTAACCCGATAATGCAATATAAATCAAAGTAGAATACTATAACCTACTTCTACTATCAATTTACAGAAGCTTAAAGATCGAGTTGAACAATATAACCAGAAGAAGAAGAATCAATGGCACAATACACATGAAAATACTTTGGGGAAAGCCTCAGATAAAAACCCCACACTATTGTATTACCACACATGGTGGAAATACATAGGAATTATACAAAGCCTTAGCTCTCAGTACAATCCTCAGAGATGCTCATGGGAAATCTTGGCTTCTCTCCAGCCTTCCTCTCTATGCTCCAAGCTCATATTTCCTTGCACTGTTCCTTGTCGATGATTAGCCTATTACCAAGTGGAAAAACAAGCCTTCAAAACTGCGTAATCCTCAAGGATGAATCCTTGATTGCATGAATGAGTTTTATCCATGAGAAAACACATGAAATTGATAGTACACTATCCTTGAACATTAATCTCAACTGGGTCTTTCTCAGAATAGACATGCATGAATTTCTAATGAGGGAATATTTAGTTCATTGGAGTAGCACTAGTTGAGTGAATTAATGCATCAATTGACGATTAACTCACTATTAGTTCCTCAAACAGTTTAGAACTAATTTAATTGGACTTAACTCAGTGAAATGAGTTAAATAATTAAAAATCAAATATAACTGTTGGCTTAGTGGGGCCTGACCCAGGTTCAGAAGTGATTTAGCCAAGCAAATCCCAGTACTACTGACCCTTTTGGCAACAGTCTGCGGAGCGCAGACTAAGGTCTCACCGGAAGTAGTATGGGAGGGTGCCAGAACTAGGTTTTTGCACCCTGGGGATGTCTAATATATGGTGATTGATATGCGATCCAACCTTCACATTTACTGTGCTACGCGCACTTGCGAGTACCCCGAGCCCGGTGATACTGTCTTCGCGCAGTTCTAGCCACAGCGCGACCCATGTTATTTACCAAAGTCTTCCTTAATTAGTCTGTGTTAGTTGATTACTTAGATTAAATTCACATATAAGCATTCATACGAGTATTCATCAAGTGTGCACAGTAAATAAATAGACTAACAGTAATGTTTAACATCAGAATAAGGATTCAAGAACAGATGCACATAATGAAATTCTCTTTATTAACTTTCAATTCCAAGTACAAACCCAACTCCGCACTGCGTACTCAGCTGCAGGGGTTCGCGCACTTAGCTGTGGACTCTACTAGGCCTTTGCGCACTCAGCTACGGAGCCTCTTCCTACTACTACGACCCAGTACACTTTCAGATTCCACTCTATGCTCTAACCATGCCTTCGCTATTCTATCTATTCTCTGCTCTGCTTAGATCCACACTTAGAGCATCGCTCTATTTATACAATCCCATGGTTTGCGGACCATGGGTAGGCTGACACAACTTTACATTAAATTACAATATTTTAGGGTGGACAACCCTATGACTCGATTATACACTCCGTGCTCCGCCTGCACTTCACGGAGTCTTACAATACAATTGACCAAAACTTGGGCTTTGAGCCCCAAAACATGCTGCGGGGGATCCCATGCCCAATAGGCCCCCAACATAATCATCATGACTCATCCTGAGTCACTCTGTTGTTTCGGCGATCTTAGTGCGGAGCCCCTCCAACTATGTCTGTGTTGTGCGAAGGTCCGTAGCGCACTCTTCTGCCGTCTGCTGAATCTGCTCTACTCTTTTGGCCAAATGCTCACTGTTAGGGGCGAATTCCTGACTTAAGGTATGCATCACCTTCATCCTTACGAAATTTCCTTCAATAGCACTAGTGATGAGGAAAATCTCATCAATCCAAGGCTGGATGCATGCTTTAAGTACTACCTCTTTCTGTCATGCAGCATCCACCTGTTCCTTCAATGCCTTCGCCTATTGTAGCTTTGCCAGCCGCTAAGTCAGGACAATTGTCTATGCCATTCCATGCACACTGTCATACTACACTTGAAGCTCCCATGCCTCTATTTCCAGACTCTGTATGGTGGGGTTCTCCTATAAGGAAGTGAGGACCACGAAGGATTCTTCCAACATACACGTGCAGGTCTACACTACCTGTCCTATTTCCTTTAGCCCTTTTTGGATAGCATCAGCACGTTGTTCCTGAACTTCCAGGGGCATGGATGACTGCGCCTTTAATCGTAGTTCGACAATATGAAGGTTGAGGTCCAATTGTATCCTCATTGTTTCCTCCTTTGCTTCGTGGAATCCACTGGCCAATCTGTCAACTCGCTCTCCTACTGGTAGATCTGCCAGGACAGCCAATTCTGGGACAGTTCTATAAGCCTCGTCCACCGCCTGCGCTAGCCCTTGAGTCTACTCAATGAGTTCATCATGCTACCGGCTGAGTTATTCTAAATTGATCTTTTGCTCACTCATTACATGTAGCACATGACCTTCTATGGTGCGGAGTTCGGCTATGACCCCATCCTGTAACTAGTACATGGTTTCTCACAGAAGGGCAACCAAGTTTATTCTCAACCCCTTAATCTTGCCCACCGCAGCTTGGTTAACTTTGTTTGCTACCGCTAACGCGCCTTTGGGGAACATGAAAATGTTGGTCACGTGGGCACGTAGCATCTATTCCTTCGCTGATGTACCTATTGTGACATATGGGGCCAGTGTTCCTGTTTGTGGGGGCTGCACCTGTAGTCCCTGTAATTGTGTTTGTAGCGCCCCCAACACAATGTTCTACTCCATCCTTACTTCTTGGATTACATCCTTAGTGACACTGCAAACCGTCTCACCAATGTCAATCAGATCACCTTCTATAAGCGTGATTGGGTCAATGGACGTTTTAGATGCCTTCGTCTTCTTTCCGAGGATCGGTTTCTCAGGGATGTGCGATCGTTTCAATTTGTGTGAGGTAGTTTTCGGATCCACGCGCTCTCTATCCAGGTCAATGTCCTCAACTTCCTGCCCTGTGGATATTTCCTGGCCCCCCTCTACCTGTTTTATTGGTGCTATTGTGGTTTCTGTTGTCTGCACCATTTCTGCTACATCAACCGTCTTCTGTTATGCAGCGGCTTCTTGTTCCTGGTGCCTCTTTTCAGCTAGCTGCATGATGCGCAACTTGGTGTCCTTCTTCCTTTGCAGGGTTGCGGCCTTCTCCATTCCTACCAAGTCTAAGGCGCACCACTCCGGAGGCCATGTTTCCAAGGCTGTGAAGATGGCATCATCAGTAGCAATAAACGGAAGCTTTTTCCATCCCTTTGCTGGATCCTTCCGCACCTAGACATGAATATTGTTCATGTCCAGTTTGAACTCTGTGAAGCTCTACAGAGTGGTGTACATTGTGGGAGACAACCATGGTCTTCTATTGATCCACATTCAAACACTCGCCTCCATTAGCACCCAAAAAACCTTGCTCGCGTGAATCCACTTTGCATCCTTCGTGGCCCAGAGCGAAGCATACTTCACGGCCTTAGGAAGGTCCTGGTCGATAGGCGGGAATTGGCTCTCTATCGGTAGTTCACCTACTACCAGCAAGAAACCACGCGTAGTGGAAGGTCTTACGCTCCTCTTGGGCCTCCTTGCAGTTTATCAAAAGTTCCTCATAGAGGAACTTAGCCCAGTTGATCTAGACACCCTCTGTGCACTATTCAGCCAACACGGCCATAAGCACTAGTACTTCATTTTCATGGCACATCTGCATTACTTTTTCGGCCAGGAGTTGGGTGGTAACGCATACGCATTTGTCCTTGATGCTCGCAATTGCATAGCCATGCTTCTTCTTTTCTAGCTTATATTTGGTTTTCATGGCTTCCACGAAAGTCAAATCGCTGCTTTTACCAGCTATTTCCCCGGGGTCCCTTCCCTTATAGGGAAGCGAAGAAATCCTGTGAATGAGTTGCACCATGGGAATAGGCTCCTCCAACCATAGATACCCATCATGCACCAGGAACAGTAGCTGCCTGATGACGAAAATGGTGATGGGCGCACGGTGGAAGTGGGGTATCCATCGTAGATGAAGTAACCTAGCTTTCTCCACACCATGCAGCCATTTTTGCGGCTCCAACGTGATCAATGGCCCCTCCACCTTCTGTTTCATCAAGCTTTCCATCGCCATGTGCAGGAACTTCTCGCTATTTGCGAGGTCCTAATCTTCAAATTTCATGGTAGGCACCTATCCAAGGGGCAGACCTTCAGAAGTAATGCCGTCAGGGAGGAGCGGGTTTTGGAGTGCACTCTTCATGGCCTCCAGGTCTTTGGCCACCTTAACTTTCCCCTTCCATGGAGGGACATACGTGGGTAACTTTGTTGTGGAAGGCATTGGTGGGACATCCTCCTCCTCATCGTCTTGCGCCTCTATTTGGTCAATTAGCACTTGTAAGTCTTCCTCCTCTTCATCGGATGCAACGGTGACGGCTTTGCCTTTTTCTTTCATTGACAATTTTCCGAACCATGGGTTTCTTGGGGATATGCGGACTGGTCCCATCGTCTGCTTATATTTTTTCAGCCGTGGCCTCTGTGGTGATTTTGGAACTTCTGGCATAAGCCCCGCATCTCTGGTCTCCTCATGGACCATATGGGGCTTTGCAGCCTCACCAGCGGTATCTTCGGTGAGTCACACTCTTGGTCTGGTAGCAATCATCATGTTCACACAACATATGTTCTGTCATGTACTCAAAGATGGAAAGAGTGCTCGACGCTCAATGCTCTGTAATCGCTCAAGTCTCATACAACCAAGTGTTGTCTTGTGGCTAGCCCTCGGGGTTTTATAACATCCTTTGAATTTGAATTCGACCATTCCCCCCACTTCTAAGTCATTAATGCCTTCTTAGCGGCAGATCGTCCCAAATCTAGCTCTTAATTTGTGTCTTAATTGCCTGCTTCCCACTCCTCTTTGCCTTAAATTGGACATCTTGTCATCAACAGTGACACCAACAGTCACTTCCTAGCCTACCCATGCAACAGCATAGCCCCCTCTGCATGGGTGCGACCCTTGTGACATGTCGATCTTGCACGCAACCTCCTTGTCACGCAGCTCCCTCAGATACTCTTTTAGAGTCCCGCGCTCTCTTTCAACTACTTGGAGCGCTCAGACTGTGATCCCTACAGATAGTGAGGTGGTCGCACCACCTGTGCGAGGCTTCAACTCACCTTCCAGCCTAGTCCACATGCACTCCTCAATTACCCTCATGAAAGTCAGCACCACACATTCTTCCTTATGTGGTGCGCTCCCCTGGTTACTTTGTCTAGTAAGGTGCGGTTGCAGCCATGGTAGTAGAGTCACAAATTCTCCGCGACAATCTTCTAATGCAGTAGTATGACTGTCTGTATATTGTCTTGTCATTCTTAGTTTATCGATGAGACATTTTTTCATGATTTCATGTTCTAGTCATTTGATCTCCACGTCCATTAGCATGATTTTCTTCCTCAGTTGTACTTAAGCTTCTTCAAGTTCGCGAAGTTTAAGGTTCCCTTGCTGAATGGCTTCCTAAATCCGCATATGTTCGCCCTCGCATAACTACATAATTCCTTCGTTCTGGTCCTCACGTACTATCCCAACTGTGGGAGCTATTGTGTGAGGATTCCTTTTATCCAAAATTATGGTCTCAACCTTGCTCCTCAGCTTCAAAATCATCTCCGTGCTCATGCTTTTGTACATGGCCCTATAGGACCATCGGAGCGTTGGTACGCGCAAGTCCCAATCAATTCATCTCGCCTGGTGAACCCTATTCAGGATTCTGCATACCTTCTTGAATGCTTCTACATGGAATGTTTGTGGTATGTGTCGCCTCTCCTGCTGTTGTGTCCAGTTTCAATTTTCGATCTTGAATTTGGGGTGTGCTTGTGTTGATTGCACAACACATGTCTGTACCCATCGAGATAGGTGGGCGAGCAAGTTGTTCCGTCCTCGCTCGCTGACTTTTGTTTGAAGCTAGGGGTTTCCAAATCATAGGTGCATCATCCTTCTACATCCACGCTAATCCTCAAAATTTCCTTGATGTGTATCCCACCATCATGCGGGTGTTGCATGCAGTGCCCATATCAACGCATCGAACCATTTCTGTTCTGGTACTGTGCTTTCAAATTTGATCAAGAATTCATCCACCACTATCAATCCATCATATGTCAGCAGTTGTCTTGCCTCGATTGTTACGCAACATAGTGATCTAACCATCATGTTGGAATTTAGCATTGTTACTTTGTGCAACTGATTCTACCAGCGCTCTACTTCTTTGTCTGAATACGAAGTGCAGGATCTTTTGTGCTCCCACGAGATCCTCCCATCTGCAGTCAGATTCACCCAATCTTGGTCTCACACAGTTATCTTGTAAGTACAATTGAGATCATCATCACTATCATCGTCGCGCACCGGTTCAGTGTAGCGTGCTCCTTTGGCTGGGTCCAGTGGGACTACTATGCGTAGTGACTTTTTCTCGAATATCATTTTGCGCTTCTTTAGATTGATGACACCGTTCATATCAGTGGCCTAGTCTATTCCTAACATTACGGGATAGGTATTGTTGTCATTGACAATCTCTATTACTTCAAAATCCACCTGCGTGCTCACGCCTTCAATATCAACTGTTACCCCTTGCAACCTCCCCATGGGAAAAATATTCTGTTGGTTCGCCATTCGTAATTGAATAGGGGACCATTGTAACACAAGCCTACCCATGTATTCCCATGTTTTCTTTGGTAATACATTCACGTCTGAACCCAGATCTAGGATCACTTGATCCATTTCATATTCCCAATCTGTGCAGTCAACCTTATTTCCCTTCCAGTGCGTAATGCATGCTTCCCCAGTTTATGGACGATGAGCAGTTCCCCTGACCCCACACACTTGGTGATCAGTTCCTATAGTCCTTTAACTGCCTTGTTGTTGCGTAACAGTTTCATGCATGTCTCCAGAAAGGTAGTGAGCATCGAAGGATCCATTCCTGGCTCTGGTTGATCCTTACTACCTGAAGTGGAGGCCTCCATGAAGCTCTTCTTAGCTTCCATGAATGTCTCCTTTGCATGTTCTAAGTCAAACTCGTGTTCCTTTGCAGGAGCCTTGCGAACCCATGTACTTTCCTCTAGCTGTTTCCTCATATCTTCTCCCTATCTGTACCACTTCTGAGCATCATGTTTACATTCTGGTCCTCTTCATGTGGCTCAGACCTCATCATTTGTATATTCTAAGTCGTGGGAGGCTGGAATACCCCTTTCTCGCGCATCTTTGTGATCAACATAGGACAAGCTATTGTTTCATGATGAAACTGAGTACAATACGAATAGGATATCCTCGTTGGGTTGGTACAATCGCGGGCATATGACCCTGGTCCTCCGCAATTGTAACAAATTAACTATCCGTGACCCCTTCTTGGTTCAATTCCACCTCGCCCCTGAAATCCAGCACATGCCATCCTTGTATCTGGGTTGAGGGCTTGTGTTTCGGTCTGCATCCTATAGGCTGGGGTCTGATCCATCATTAGCTCGTAACTACGGCAAGTGTGCTCATCATGGCCTACCGACCTGCAAAAATTACAAAACAATTACTGGGGTGTCTATGTATATTTCTGCAGCAAATGGCAATTGTTCATCGTGTGTTTCCCTCCTATCTGATAGATCATGCACCATAAAGCGGGTTTCGCACTTGGCCCTCCCTGTGCCTCCAGTCTTAGCGAAAGAGGTCGTCCTTCTGCCAAGTAGTTCGCGAACACTCGACAGTGATCCTTGTCATGGCCTTGGCCTTTGCATTTTATGCACCATACTTCCTCGTGCGCCTTTGGCCACGGTGCCCTATCCTGCTTCAAGCTTTGCATTTTCAAACATAGATTTTGTATTTGCGCGTGAATTTGTTGAACTCCCAACCTAGGGTCTTGTATCGGGGTCTCATGTAATCTCATCACCATTTCCAATGCTTCGGCCTGGGTAGAAAGTTTTTGTTGTGACATCGTTGTCCTCAAGTGCAGTGCTAGAGATGCTACAAACCATGCATGATTATGTGTATCTGTCAACGTCATATTGGATTCGCGGATCGTACTCTTCAGTCATTGATCCAGATCCCAGGGAGTCTCACCCAGGAGCATCGCGATCTCTTTAAACCCGATGATTGATTGTGTTTCTGACTTTGGTCTGCTAAATTTCCTGTTCAACATGTTCTAGATCTTTGCTATCCTTGTGTTTGGGTGGTTGTTAGAGTGCTTGATATTCCATGTCAATGCGTGATCCTGTAGTACGCTCACCAATGTAGCCTTCTTAATATTGTCATCTGTAACGCCCTGTGCTTCCCATACTACTCTTACCATGAACCAAAACTGGTCCGGATCCTCATTCCCTACTCCTCTAAACACTTGTAGTTTGATTGCACTCACCATATTGAACTATGGAGGTGGTGGAGGTGGAGTGGGTGGAGATGGAGGTGAGGGAGGTGAAGTGGGTAGCGGTGTGGGTGGAGGTGGTAACCATGGAATCCGTTGCCTTATCAAATTGATTACGCTTCTCAGAGAAACCTGTTGGTGTTATGATGTATGTGTTGTACTTGATGGAAACCCACTCATAGAAGATCAATTCACTTATACACAACCAAATGAGTCTACAGAAGAAATATCAGATGTGGTAGAATACATGGGATTAAGGACAAATGAATTAGATGACAAATTATAGTGCAACAGTGGTATTTTCAGGTTCCGCAGGTGCACCATTCAAAAGATGCGGACATTGGCAGGTTGCGCAGGAGCACAGTTCACAAAGTGCGGACATGTTTGCAGGTATTCTAAACAAAAAGTGCGGACCCAAAGTTCACGAAATTTCATGCAGAGAAAAGTGCACGCACATGGGAAATCTTACTGGTGGTCCATGGTATTTAGTTTGACGCTTTTTGAACCTATGGTTTGGTCCGTGGTTTTTGCATCTAAACTATTGAACCCCGGTTTTGGATCCCCAGTATTGGATCTCTATGGTTTTGGTCCATGGTTTGAGAAAGGCCTTGACTATAAAAAGAGAAGGAGATCATTTGGCCTTTTCACTTGTGTATGTTGAATATCTTAAGAGAAAGATCTGAAATTTTGGTAATCAGTTTGGGAGTGATAGCTAGATTTGAATGAAGGAGAAATCTGAGCATTATAAGGCGGATCTACTGATGAGTTGAGATCTCTTTGGCGCATGATCAGATTTTTGAATTTGATAGTCTGGGGTATAATTAAGGACTGATAAAGTGTCTATACCCGGAGGTCTGCAGGCGAGAAACGACGCAGGTGCGGAGGTGCGCAGGCTAGAAGATGGATCAGGTGCAGAGGTGCACAGTCAAGTGGACAACACAGGTGCAAAGGTGCGCAAGCCAGAAGACAGATCAGGTGCGGAGGTGCGCAGTCAAGTGGACAGCGTAGGTGGAGATCTACGCAGAACAGAGAATAGAAGACATAGAAGGTGCGGAGCTGCGCAGACTCGACACAGAAGACATGCGAATATCCGCAGGTTTCTATTGGTGAAGTTGCGAACTTTTTTTGAAATATATTTTGGCTACCTTTTGTCTATTGCTGTAGATTTCTGGGTTTAGAATCAGTGTCTGGTTACTGGGATTGCTTTTCTGGTTACTGCATTCTGAGAAGATATTGGTTGATTCATTAGTTGTTTGTGGAAAGGAGATTGGTTGATTCACATGTACTTGATGATTATTTAATGTTCATGGATCCAGTATGAACATTTATGAAATGTGGTCCCTAAAAGATGAGAGAAGGTTGTAGCCTTCTGCAGGTTGAAGCCTGCGTACTGGTAAAGGACTGCACCAGTACGAAATCATTGTAAAAGAAGTTTCTAATTGAAAGAAGATAGTGACATATTGCAACAGGTGGTTTTCACCCACATTAGGTTTCCACCTTATATCTTGTGTTCTTTGGTGTGACTGTTGCTTTATTTTTGTTCTTGTTATATGGTTTTGACACACAGATTAATATATTATAAGTTTGGAAGGTATACACTAGTCTCATCTGCAAATATTTATATAAATTGAAAAGAGTTTGATAATACTGATTCAACGCCCCTCTCAGTATTATTTACAACAAAACCTTCGCGAGCTCATCCTCACTCTCCCATGAGGATGAAATTAAGGGACTGTTTTCTAATTCTTCGATAGTTCTACTCCTGTAGATCTTTCCACTCTGGCCAGTCCCAAACATTAATTTATTCGCATAACCCACTTTTCACATAACAACATCTTAATCTAGGTGTTCAAAGATTTAATATACTTACCTCATGGTCCCTTGCGAAAACGTTGCTCTGTCTCACTGTAACTAATGGC
>APFE030271621.1:2030-72400 GCA_000404065.3 Pinus taeda
GAGAAACAATGGAAAACCATTCACATTCCAAAACCTAACCCTAGAAGATGAAACGCCAAATTGTGGGCCCCATTTTGGCTAAATTGGTACATCAATTTCCCGGGGTCGTAACTTTGGCATACGGTCTCCGTTTGACACGTATGATAGCTCGTTAGAAAGATCTATCCAAGAACTACCACTTTGGGAAGGGCAACATCGGTCCATAGACCCATGTTGCCCCCAGATTTCCCAAAAAACATCGTTTAGGGCCTCAAAATGGCTCCGGAAGTTGAGGACCCGAAAAAACTTCTAAAAATAGTAAATTGTGCTACAATTACGGAAACTGAAAAACTGAAAGAGACAGTTGTGGGGGTCCAAATGGGATAGGTGGGTGGCCACCAACATCCACCTAGATCACTTTTAGACTGAAGTTCATTACTTGGGACATGTTGTTTCCAAGGAGGGGATAACGGTGGATCCAAAAAGAATTAAAGCTCTCATCAAGTGCCAAATCCTAGGAATGTGTATTAGGTGAGATCATTCATGGGAATAGCAAGTTATTACATGAGGTACATCAGGAACTTCTCTTAAATTTCCTATCCTATTACATCTTTGCAAAGAAGAGGGAAGAAGTTTGAATGGACTAAGGATTATGCAACTAGTTTTGAGTAGTTGAAGCATTTCCTTACAAATGCTATGACCTTGAAGATTGCAGATACTAATCAGGAGTATGTAGTTTGTACGTATGCTTGCAAGAGAGGACCTAGTGGAGTCCTAATGTTGGAAGGACAAGCGGTATGTTATTTGTTAAGGAAGTTGAATGAGCATGATAAAAACTATGTGACTCATGATCTTGCGTTTGTCACTATCATTCATGCCTTGAAGATGTGGAGGCATTCTCTTCTTAGTAGAAGGTTCATCCTCATGAGTGATCATAGTGGAATGAGGTGCTTGTTTAACGAAACTAATCTAAATGTTAGGAAAGCTAGATGTTTTTCTACTCTAAGTGAGTTTTAGTTTGAGATCATTTATATCAAGGGAAAGGAGAACAGGGTCACAAATGTTCTCAGTAGAAGAGTGCAGGTAAATCATATTGCAACAATGAGTTATTATGGGACATATTTGCAGGAGCAGATCTTGCAAGCATGAAAACATGGTGATAGGTATCAATAGTGGAAACACACGTCACAACAATAGGGTGAAGGTGATAGGGATGAGGAGTATCATCTCATAGTATATGACTTGGTGATATTTAGGACCAAGATTTATGTGTTAGATCACAATGATCTCGCGAAACTTATCTTAATGGAGTTTCTTGTCAAGCCCTATTCATGTCACCTAAGATATCATAAAACGTTGACAACAATTAATAAGTTCTATCACTGAAAATGAAGAAAGAGGTGGTTGAGTTTCTTAAGAGATGTTTGGATTGTCAATAGGTAAAATAAAAATGTAAGCATCTAGCTAACTTTTTACAACCGATTTTGATTCCAGAGTGGAAATGGGAGGTAATTTCAATGGAATTCATTGCATGTTTTCCGAGGACATCGATGAAACATGATTCCATCATGGTTGTGGTCGACAGTTTAAGTAAGGTAGATCGGTTCATTTCAGTTAAGTGTACTAATTAAACTATTGAGGTAGATTATATCTTCATCAAGGAGATAGTGAGGTTGCATGTTGGTTCCAAAAGAATTATATTATACAAAGACACTAAGTTCACTTCTCGGTTTTGGAAGGAATTGATTCAGGTTTGGGGACATAGTTGGCTTTTAGTACAATTTATCATCTGTAGATAGATGGATAGACAAAGGGGGTCAACAATACTCTTGAGGACATGTTGAGGATGTATGTTATGCATCAGCATCACAAGTGCGAGGTGTATCTTCCACTGGTAGAGTTTTCATATAATAATGGGTACCAGAAGTCCTTAAGGATAAGTCCATTTGAGGTTCCTTATGGGAAGAGTTGTAATACTCCTATCAACTGGAGTGATCTAATGAACATGGAATTGACTAGACCAGAGATGTTGGACAATATGGAACAAGAAATGTTGGTTATCAAAAGCAATTTAAAAGAAACGTGATACAAGAAAAAGAGTTATGCAAACCAACAAAAGGAATTTATGGAGGTTCAGGTTAGGGAGATTGTGTAGTTATGCATCAAGCCCAAGAATAGCTCCTTGAGTATTGGGTAATGTGCCAAGTTGGAACCTTCGCATTGTAGGCCTTTTGAGATCCTTGGGATGATTGGACCAGTAGACTACCGGCTTGCACTTCCACCAATAATGAAATTCCATGATGTCTTCCATATTTCATTGTTTAAAAGATATGTCTAAGATGTTAGTCATGTGATTGATTGGTATGTATTGCAAGTGGAACTAGACAGAAAATTACAGTGAGAACCACAATGCATATTGTAGTGGGAACAACCCATGCTTGAGAATTAAGCAATAAAGCAAGTTAAATTTTAGTGGAAGCACTTTGGGCTTGATGAAGATACATAGAAGATGTTTCCTCAGATACAGTATTTATATACTTAATTATTTGATAGCTCAAGCAAATTATTTTTTGGAATATGTATATATGTGTATGGTTGTAAATACCACAATGAGTTGGGTTATAAAGTGCCAATAGGTGATATGTTTTATTTTTCTTTTAAGTGGGATGTAGTTGTAAATACTGCATCGATCCATGTTATAAATATCCATAGAAAGTAATTTTTTTCAGTGGTTTGTTGGGCATAGGTATCACAGAATGTCGAGCACAATGTTCTCCTAAGGTGGAGGGATTTCTAACATCCTCGGGTTAAAGTTCATGTAACAAAGGATAATAGAGGAAAAAGAAGATCAAGGTCATGGGACATTTATTTGAAGTTGAATGTCGGGAAAGAACTTTAGTGGGAATCACTTTTGGTTTATTTATGCTTAAGAAACTTGTTAAAGGAAAAGAGGAAATAATTGGAATTTATTTATGAAAATAGGACAAAAGGGAGGTGAAGGGACAAATATTTTCATGCAATGGAAATTAGAAGGAAAATGGAGGAAAATAAATAAAAAGGAGAAATCAATAATGAAAAGGCATCACGGAACCAGTGCATAACTTTTTCTCATTTAGCTTTGGCAAGTTTTAGCTTGCTTCAAATGAGGAGAGAGAGAGAGAGAGAGAGAGAGAGAGAGAAGAGGTGAAAGAAAGAAAGTAAGAAAGTGAAGGAGGTAAAATGAAAGCAAAGGAGAGAAAAGGAAAGAAAGGAGAAGGTTTGATCAACAACTTCAGGAGGAATATTTTGTAGTTAATAGGTTGAATGTGTGATTTCCTAGCTAAGGTGTGAATGCATGGTACATGAACTTGTTCATTTTGTTCATTTGTTTTTATTAGAATGGAATTTTCCTAGTTTGAGAATGGTTTGAGCCTTGCGTTGCCATTTCCTAGATATCCATGGTGTGATGGGATTCATTCTCGGTTAAGATTTGGATTTCCGGATGGTTTTGGAACTAAGTGAGCTGTTCTAAGAAAAATTCCCAAGGTTTTGCTGTGGAGATAATTTTGTTTAGGAAGCCCTCAATATGTATTAGGAGAAAAACAAATTCCTCTAGGTATGGTGAAGAAATCCTGAGGTATACATGTTTTCTTTTGTTTTGCGACCTTGGGAGTGGTTTAGGTGAGATCACGATAGTTTGAGGGTCGAGGTGGTTTAACCTCTAGATTCCTTCATTAGTTATGTCTCAATTTAGCCCATGAGATCCCATATTCATGCTTGGAATATGGCAAGAGGGTTATTTTATGAAAGAAATATTTGGTTCAACTCAATCTATGCTTGAGTGTTACATGGAAGTCCTTGACTTGGTTGGATTATTCATATGTTAATAAGATTTATTTTTCCTTTCGTGATTTTATGAGCACTTGTAATTGTTATTATGTTTATTGATGGTTGTTTTTCCATGTTTTCTATGTCGGTTATTTTTTTTTATATGATGGGTATATGATATGGTCTAGCTAAGGCTCTTATCCACAATTTAATAAGTAATTGAATGATTGATGAATGGATGGGATAACAAGTGTTGTTGCAACTACTTGAGAGGGAATTAGACCTTCTCGGTGATTCTTAGAAGAAGTTCAAAGATTTGAGATCAGATATGCATTCATGGCCTGTAACCCACATGTTTACCATATGTTTGAAAAAATATATAGTGCGTTCTAGGAAGTCTAGTTCAAGTTCTTTCATCAAGTTTTAATGTTTAGCATTTATAGTATGACAAATATGATTCTCAAAAGTTATAAGAAGTTTTGGGTAGTCGTTTGGAGGTTGGCCTAGAAAGTTAGCTTGGGTCCAAGGATTGATAGCATAAAAAAGTGGAATTTAGGCCATAACTACATGAAGGCAGGTTTACATGTGTGGCTGGAGGCCTATAACTGAACCCTTTCCTTGTTGTGCATGTAGCTGGGGTGTTATGTATGTGGAAAAGGGTTATATCTTAGAGACTGACCACCTGGGCTAGTTTACAACATTTTGAGTGGTCTATGGTCTCT
This sequence comes from Pinus taeda, assembly GCA_000404065.3. Taxonomy (NCBI): domain Eukaryota; kingdom Viridiplantae; phylum Streptophyta; class Pinopsida; order Pinales; family Pinaceae; genus Pinus; species Pinus taeda. The sequence continues at coordinate 6,539 of APFE030271621.1, forward strand.
AAGTGATGTTAGTACAATCGCTGGTTTGTCGGCCCCACTTCCATAATTGGAACTTGGAGTTTGGTTCATGTAATATTAGCACTCTTGTCATAGTTACCCTCGGGAGCTTGTAAAAGTGTATAAATTTGGGATGGGGGGTTACACATTGCATATAGATAATGAGGATTGATGGAAAATATTGAGTAACAAGGCTCACTAAGAGCTTTTCCTAGCATCAACTGATGGGGACGGGAAAATGCATAAGATGTACTCATGCCTTGGTATGATTTATCTTCTGAAGGACTGAGAGGATAATAAGAACAAGTGCAACCGATTAACCCTGAGGTTTACCATAGCCCGTAGGTCTTTGAGGGTAAGTAACCAACCCAATGATACCATTGGTGGCATGAGATTCCCTCGGTCCAGATGAAGCACTGGGCCTAGGAAGATCATGAAGGAAAGCATATACATAACCTAATTGGCCATATATCTTATCATATTTCAAAGATATTTGAAGAGCTTCTTCCTCAATTTGAGGGAAATGTGAAGTGACATATTTGCCAATGGGATCTAGAAGGGTTTGTAATAATTAATCCATGTAGACATTGCCTTTGAATTCTGGATATTTATATATGTTCTACTTTCTACATCGTTCTTATACAACATCAGAAAGGAAAGTGGTAGAAGCTTGACAGAATGAGGTCAAGAATTTGATACCAGTGTCTTAACACATGGGTAATTGGAAAGAGGATAAAAAGGAATTGGAAAGGGTTGCAAATGTGGAATGGGAGGCATGTTCTTGGTCTACATACAATTTTGTAGCATCTCTAATGAGAGTGCATTGGAAAGGGTGTAGATGAATGGAATCCTCTGAGATAGAATTGGAAGAGCACCACATATGGAATGAGCACACATTGTTGGTGGGATCCTTTCCAGGATTCGTCTCAAATTTTGGTATATTTGAGAGGATCCATAATTTTTATGAAAATAAATCTTTCAGTGATAATCACATAGGAGAAAATATCATTGACGCATTTCAAACCAACTAGTGTGGTTCCTCTTTAAGGCTAGTTGGTTAGAAATGAGATGACAATATTTTCTCTTATGTGATTATAGCCAAAAAAAATATTTTCATAAAAATATTTGATGGGGATTTGGTTAGCATAGGTGGCTAATCAAGGTCATGGTGAAGAGGATTGTCAATAAACTGATTGAAATCTGGGAGACTTAAACTAGCCACGTAAGGGAACAGGGGTCGGGAAGGAGTGGTTCCATGTGAGATTCCAATGTTACCTCTAGGAGGGGACACTAAGTATTACCAATGTTACTGCTACAATTACCTCCACTATTGGTGCCTACATTGGGATAATTATTAGAACCTACTTTGAAACCTATCACGGCAATGACTAGGGGCTAAGAGGAATCATAATCTAAGGATGAACTAGACGAAGCAGAAAGACTAGAGTTGGTATGTTGACTAGGTGTAAGGACCCTGACTTATCGAGTCATAGTTAAAGGATGCCTGAATGGAAACTGAGGGTGAAGGCCATGTAGTCTTTGCGAAAACCTCCCAAGGGGCAGTATGATGCCAGGGAAATGAACACATGAGAGGCTAAAGGATGAGAATGAAAGAAAAAGAATAACAAAGAGGAAGAAAACACCTAGTGTAGTGGTGCAAAGCACATGCTAACTACAATGTAATTCTACACTAATTCTAGAAAACACATCCTATAAAATAAAAATGACCTCTATCATAAAGGTTATCTAGTTCCTGAATAAGTACTATTTCTATGTTTTTTATCACCATGCAAAGAACTTATTACTTGTGAGATCTCATCCTCGCAAATAGATCATTTTAGGGGAATGTAGGGTTAAGGGATGGTTGTTGCCCATAACCACTCATATAGGATGTTTTCCTTAGAATGGTGACTAAGTTACCTCAATCCCATGGGGATGCATGAATCTTAGTCTTTTGGGTAGTCAGCTATCGACAAGATTCCCCACCAAGACTTCGATAGCCTTTAGGAGAACTCCTTGCATTGTGACCTAAGCATAACCCCCTCCAAAACAAGTTTTTGTTGTGCCTTTTTTTTACCATGGGATGGTGGAGGATTTCAAATCTCTCTACAAGGAAAACTTCTATGTCTCAATGTAAATGCTTGATGGGTCTTATTGGAAGCCTATACCGCTGATCCTAACTTAACTAATAAATTTTTTTGGCCTAATTCCTAAGTGAGATTAAATCTATGTGCATTGTTAAGTTATTAATGAGAGATATTAAAGGTATTTTCTTGGAGTTGCTAACCCTCTTATTTGTGAGTGTGTGTGTAAAAGTGTGTTTCAATGGATCAATTGAAGCATGATTTCAAATTTCATGTGTTACTAAAAAATAAATCATGTAACTGTAAAATAACTAAAAACTAAACAACAAAAGAATAGTAAAATGAACACGTTATTTTTGACCAAAGAGGCTATAAAAAAATCACAAAAGGACTATGGAAAAGAAAGCAACCAAAATAGAAAATATATCCAAAGATCAAGTGCCAAGTATGGTTGGGATCTAAGATAAAAGCTAGTGATTTTTTGTAGAAAATACCAACAAATACGAATGACTAAATACTGGAAAAGAACTACAAATAAATTGAACAAAGAAAAACACCTAGGAAGACCCTAGAAATAATGTTCAACACAGGGCTCACATGGAATTCGAAGTGATGGTACTAGTGGCTAAAAGGATTAAAATCACAGGATTATACTGCTGGAAAACAATGGTTGGAACTTCTAAAGACTAGACTACCCAACTCAACAAACCCTATAGAAAGTGGTATAGGCGAACTCCAGACCCCAAGGGGCTTTTCCCTTTCATCTTAAAGTGAATAAAAATGAGAGTATATAGGCCTAATTCACTATATAGGAATAGAGAAATCCCCAAAAGCAAACAAAGAAAACTCAGAATCACAAAAATGAAAAAAAAAATTATAGAAAATTGGAAAAGAGAGGCAACATAGAAACTGACTTGTTTCCTGCATAGTAGCACACTTTCTGGCTTAAAACATGCAAAACCATCACACAAAATCTTCCAAAACGTGTGTTGGGTTATCAAGACTCTCACTTCACATATATGTAATAAAAATTACTCTCTCCTACTCAGCTAATTCCCGTGACCTACAAAAAATAAGTTAAAGGACAAAAACAAACAATGTTTTCGAAGAAATAAGTAATAATATAAAAATGTAAATAGAAATGAAAAAGATAAAATTGTATAAGTGAAATCACCAGGGATATGAAAATATAAACTAATTGAGTCACCATTTGCTGATGACTAAGGACCCAATGGAGTCACCATTTATTTATGGCTAAAGTCCCAATGGAGTCATCATTTGTTAGTATGAGTATTTCTAGAAGATGTACAAAAAATATTCACTTTAACTACTAGAGATAGATAGCCCTAACAACCATAAAGAAAATTAAAAGCTACAATTATTATTTATCTTTAGTTCTATATTTAGATATGAAAAATACAGTATGAGGAAAACTTACAAAAGGAAATGTAAATACTGAAAAAAGATACACTGAAAACAATGATAATAAACCCACACAATATTACCCACAACATATGAAATAATTTTTATTATATTAAAAGGAAGAATACACGTGATGGAGAAGAATGTAGACTTGGGTATAGATCATCCCCCTCTATGGGATGGGTCCTTTGTTCCCTTTTCTTTAGCGGTTGGTCTCTCTCTCACTGGTTGTTGTCACCAAAATAAAAGTGAATGGATGAACCTAAAATCGGAGCTCAAATGATTTAGGATGATAGTAATGATGATGAAATGGTCATGTGTAAAGGGTGAGGAAAAAACTCTCCTATTTATAAGAAAATGCTAAGATATATTTAGATCTAGAGAAATAATAAAAAATATTAGATTAAATGAAGATCTAGCTCTTAGGAATATTTTACTTTATTTAAGAGAGGTAAAATTCTTGCAATCATCAAAAATCTTTACTTAGTGGACTAACTCAAAAAATAATGATTTATTATGCTTCTCAAGAAAAATGGTTAAAGTAATTATTAACTAAGAATGGTTTATTAATTACTTCAAGGAGACATGGTCAAATTGAGTTAGAGATAATTATTAAATAATGATTGAACAATTATCTCATCAGAGATAATTTAAATAAGTAAGGAATAATAAATAAATAATGATTTATTGAATTATTCTTTGGTGATATAGTCAAAATGGGTTACAAACAATTAGAAAATAATTATTTAATAATTATTTCAAGTAGGAGAAGGTAAATGATTAAGGAATAATTGTTAGGAAATTATATATCATAGAGCAATGGAACACATAAAATATTGCAGAAATATAAGCACAGAAAACGCATAAAACAAGAGAGACACAGATATACGTGGTTCACCCAGTTTTGGCTACGTCCACAGAGAAACAACCAGTCCATCTTTTTATATTATCCAACAAACTGAAGATATACAACCCACAGCAGATCTACTGTAACACCCTCTTCGCTCTCAATCTCCTCTCTCTTCCTTACTCAGAATACAAATCTACATAGACGCAATACATTTTCTTCATATATAGTGAGGTGTTGCCTTCTAGGGCAAAAAACCCTAAACTAAACATAAATTCTACCGTTAGATCATCCACCTAATGAACGACCCAGTTTGACTAGAAATTACTATACTTTTACAAGGAAATTTTACATCTATTTTTTGTTGTGGGGGAACTGCCCCCAAAACACCTACTGGGGGACCGCTGGCCCCCAGACCGCCCCAGCCAAGGGGGATGGGCCCCCCCAAACCCCGCGCGGGGGTGGGGGGGGGGGGGGGTTGGGGCGACAAGTTCCCCCACTACACCCCCCGCGTGGAGGGGTGTACATATTCCTGGGGTATATACATCCGGCTGAAACCTTTGAATACAGAAGATAATCAGGCTCCACACCCAACAATAATAAATAAATAATGATTTATATAATTATTCCTCTAGATGAATTTTTTTTTTAATTATTTTCACTAAATATATAAATATGAAAATAACATGAAATTAATAAAATTATTTTTTGGGTTATTTTCAAGTGGGTAAACAAAATTAATTTAGGAAAGGTGGTTCTCTAAATTATTTCCTAACGTGAAAGCATATATTATGGCTAAAACCCATACCACATGGTGCATTTTGATTCTCTTAGTAGAAAATGGCTAGGTGATCAGTTTTTAGGTGATAACACTTCATCCTATTGTTGATTTAACATGGATGAATTATAGAGTTTTAAATTCTCCACATTCACCACTGAGTAAATGCACATGTACGGTAGTAGATTGCATCAAGAGGCATTATCTCCCACTTTTTCAAGTATATTTAAAGGACCAAACATAAATCCTTTATTTTCTTACAAGGACCATGTTCCATATCTTTATTCAACTGCAAACTCAATCTCCTACTTTGAGTTAATTTCCTATTGTATGTTGATCATGCCTAATATTGTATTTTTCCTATGACTTTTTTAATCTCTCTTATATTTATGGATGGACTTTCCTAACCTTATCAATAATTTCTCTTACCTTGTAGCATCTTCCATGAGATCCTTCCTTACTCCATACCAATATGGAATATCCAAAGGTGAAGCTCGAAAATATCCAAAACAAAAAATTAAATGGGGAATTACTAGTAGAAGTGTGGACTACTTTTTATAAGAGTGTAATATATGTAACATATTTTTATCACAAATATTTTTATGCTTATGCTTGTAACCCCTCAAAATTTATATCAAAGTAATATTCCCTACTTATGTTTTCTCATCTATTTATGCATGGAATGTTCTAGAATTTATTAATTTTGTCTACATCTTGTCCCATAATGTAAACCAAAATACATTGGAAAATATAGTGTCCTTGTATAAAAGGATGCTCCTTGGCATCTCAAAGTGCACCCAAGTCTATCCATAAAACTAGTTTGTTTCTTCTTTTAAAAGGATGGTTTCTCTATATTGCATAAGAATACACATCTTGCTAAACCTATCAAACACTAGAAATAGGTATTCATGTCCACTCTTGATTTTTTGTAAACCTCCGACAAATTCCATGGAAATTTTTTCTCAAAGATGATTGGGTATAGCTAAGGGATGGTATAGACCATGTTTCCTATTATTTGGATTAATTTCACAACAAAGAATACATCCTCTTATGAACCTAGACACATCTTCTTGCATTTTGGGCTATTACCCCTACCATTAACTTAGACACTATTTTTCCCTACACAAAAATTCCCTACATTATTGGAGTTGTGAGCCTCTTTTACTAGACGTATTCAGTCACCCTAAGGAACAAAACTTGTCCAATGCGTAGAGTAGTACATTATTGATATGATAGTCAATTTTTCTAGTTTCATTGTTTACATGACTTTATATCTGTAACTACTAAAAAACAACTTGATGTCCTAAACCTTTGTATATGCCTCTCTATATACATCATGGGTAAAAGGTCACACGTGAATTAAAGTTCCCAAGGTTGTAAATTTTGATGTGGTTTTCCTTGCAAGAATGTTAATCAACCATTATCTGGTACCCATTTTTGTACTTAATCACTAAATGAAACTAGTATAAAGAGCCCATACACTTGTAATGCTTGGTTTTCCATAACATTAATCAAAGATTTTAGATATGTTATTAACTAGTTCTTTGCATGGATGATTATGTCCTTTCCCATCCAACTATGTTTCCACTTCCTGGTAAATTTTACGAAGGCATAAAGCTCCTTACCAAAGGTAGGGTAGTTGATAACAACCCCAAGAAACACTTCATATTTATAGCATATTGGCCTTCCCCCTACATCGGGAGTGCTCCAATAACATACCCACTTGCATCTATATCCACTTTGAAGGGATTCTGCAAGTTTGGTAATGCAAGAATCGATACTTGACTAATTTTATTCTTCAATCCCTCATAGGCCTTATTCTAACACTTCACTTAATAGACATAATTCCCACTCATTGCTATTTTATAGAGTGGTATTCCTTATACTAAAAATGAGGCTATCAGTTTCCTTACGTACTATACTTCCCTAATGAAAATACAAAATTCAAAAACATTTGTAGGCATCCACCACTTCATGGTTGTCTCCACCTTGGAAAGGTATATCTTAATCTCTCCTCCAACTATCACATAGCCTAATACACAAAATATTGTTGATATATGATAGAAAGTAGTGCTTCTTCAATGTCAATAACACCTACATCAAAAGTTATATGTACTCCTCTATGGGAGCAGTATATACTAGTATATCATCCAAATACATAATAATAAATGGATTGAAGTATGGGAACAATATAATTTTTTTTAATCTCAAGAACATAAATAATTCTTTACATAGACCAAATGGCATGAATAACCACTCATATAAGCATTGTATGGTTTTGAAGGTGACCTTCCACGTATCTTCTCCTTCAACTTGAGCTTGGTCGTACACTAATTTTAAATCTAGCTTGGTGATGTATTTTATTTGCTACAACCAGTAAAATATGTCATCAATATTGGGAAAGGAGTACCTATTCTTGAGTTTAATTTTTTTTAATGCACTATAATCAATTCACATTTTCCAATTCCCATCCCTATTTCGAAAAATTGTGATGGGTGTCCCACATGGTTAGGTACTTGGTTGAATAAAACCTTTCTCCAATACCTACTCCAACTACTTTGTTCACCTAATTTGATTATGGAATGGATTTTCTATACAACTTCGTACTTGGCAATGGATAATTTAGAACATTTTGATCTTATTCTTCACATACCTCATGGGTGGTAGTCCTTTAGGCTCCTAGAAAACTCCCTTGTATACCTATAGAATCTATTGCAATTTTTATCATTTTTCCTTAATACACCTATTTAGGGATGTATTTACTCTCATTGACTCTTTTATATTCAGTTTCTCTTAAATATAGTGGAACATACTTATTTCTAGAACTGATCAATTTCTTAGGTTGGTTGGAACTTACCAGCAAAAGTTTAGACTTCCCCTTGTGCACATTGATGATGAAGGGATTTCCATCATTGATGAGATTTTATTGGTTTATTATCCACATGAATATAGAACCACACATGTACATATAGTGACTAGAAAAGAATATTCCACTTACATCAAGTGGAACTACAACTAATTCTACCTCGTTAATAAAATCAATACTTATAGAAAATTTTGCTTATTGTTTTGTTACCTTTATTTTTACATCCTTATATACACATCCCAATGAATATAGGATAGGATGATCTCAAACCTTCAATCCCATTTTGTTGACTAGTTTAACTATAGTGAGATTCACCCATGACCCTTATCCAAATAAATCGTCAATCTTTGTCTTCTTCACATGTATCTTCATGAGGAAGCGTTTGGTCATCTCCTCCTCTTCCTATTGTTAAAAGCTACTTATATTCAACCAATTTTTCACTAATGTGAAGATAATATTCTCATCCACGTGTGAGACACTTTTTGCCTTATTGATAGAATGTAAGACCAGAACCATCCAATCAGACAGATCGGTTAGATCTACAGTGATCCCGTGCTAACAAGCGCAACTGATAATTCTAAAAATAGACGCAATTGTTTGTAAAACTGAGTTAATAACTTAGTTAATCATGACCGTTCACTTGAACATATTAGATCGGACAACAATCACATCGAAAAGTGCACTAGCTTTAATATAAAAAATGGATGCGATATTTTATGGAATAGGATTTGATCCAGTTGAATTCTGAATCGATCACAATTTTTCATTTTTATGAGCTACATCTGACGGATATCGCTCCAGAATGCGCATGTGGGTTAATTAAGTTTTTGGATGCAATAAGGTTTAAATGGAAATTTAACTTCTTTTGAGTTCCATTAAAGAGGTCAAGTTCTGATAGTTTGATAAACAAGAATTTTAATTAATTAAAATTTTGTATTTGTGTAAAGGTGCAACTTCACGTCACCAAAGGGTCAACAGGGGTTTAATTGCACGTGAAGTTGTTTAATTTTCAGGGTTTAACTAATTGGCGAGTTTCACCACATCAAAGTGGTATTAGAGCAGAAGAATATTCTACGTGAAGTATGATTATTTGTCAGTGTTAGACTTTATAATTATAATAAGATTGGTGTAGCATGCAGAGTAATAGTAGAAGGTGAGAAGAATTATAGCAACCTAGAGCAAGGAGTCCTCATATGGTTCCAGAGAAGAAAACCAAAGAGATGCTTAAGGACTGAGCTTAGAGGAGGAAAGCTTAGTGAGGATCATGTAGTAGGGAGACTTGTTTCTACAGAGGCTGATTGCAGCTCACATGTTAAAGTTGTTAGAAATACAGGAAAGCATATGACAAGGAAAATCAGAGGCGTAGCAGATGCAAAGGGAAAAACAGAGGAGTCAGTTTTAGAATTTGATTGAGGTAAATATTTTCTTTTATTTGAGTTTGAAGAATTAGTGTAAATGAACATGGAGAAACTTAGGAAAGGGTCAAACAAATGTGAGATGAGTGATGAAGAGCATAGGATAAGGATTGCAATGACGAAAGTAGAGTTGAATATACTACATGAACGGCTTCAAGAAAAAGAAAATGAAGACCAAAGACATGGATAGAGAATAAGGAAACAAGTCAAGTGGAATCTATTGCAACAGAAATGGAATGCTATGCTCATGAAAAGACTTGAAAAAATACATATTTCTTTGTTGGATGAGAGTCTCATAGGAATTGAGTCATAGCAAAGAGGATTTGCTAAAACCTAGAAATTCCATGGTGGGAATTTGGTGCTTGAAGCATCAAAAGAGACCAAAAGATCTGATATTTTTAAAATTGATAGTTTGTCTGTGAATGAAGGTATGGTACTAAATAAGGAATTTGTTGCTACAGAGACAGCTAATGACCATTGTTATGATCAAGAAGTCCTTTGTGAACCTGAAAGAAATTGGGATGATTGTTTTTCATTCCATGAAGTTGAATTTGTAGCTCAATTAGAGAAAGAAGCAACAGACAAGGAGCCAGAGGCCAAAGAAGTTGAAACCAGAGAAACTGTAACAAAGGGAGGAAAGGACACCATAGAGAACATCAAGTGTGTTGATGTGGTCAACAAAGAGGAATTACTCCTAGAGCATGGTGGAGAAAATTGCTTTATAGATAAATAGAATTTGGTGGACAGTTCGAGTGATGATGATGGAGAAATTTTAGATTTAGTCCTTTAATATGAGCACGACAGAGTTACTTGGCAAAGCTATAGGTGCATACAGTGAACCAGTTCGAGACTCGTTCAAATTTTGGAACCCAGGAAAATGGATATTCAAGTTTCTACATGCAGTTCAGAAGACGGTATTTCTAGAAATAAAGATGGTGTGGTATGGGAAATCAAGAGTTACATTCAATAGTTTTATGAAAATATTATTCCCAGAATTCTGTTCAAAATTACAGAATGAAGTTATTCCTTTGAAGGACCAACACCAAAAGAGAGTTTGTAATCCTGGAGGTAACAAGTCATTCAGACTTGTAGCTGTCACATTACTACAGAAAAGTGACAGAACTCACAGACAGCAGTCTATTAATTTTTTCTACATTGGGAGTCTGATGCAAGAGCATAATGCTCATAATATTACTGTTCATTTGGTTGTTTTAGGGGGTGTTGTTTTTATCTATTTTATGAATCATGTATAGATTGAGTGAGAAATCTATGTGTGAGGCTTTCAGTTGTGAAATATTCTCAACTATGTGAGAATATCAGGGATCATTGATATGTGTAGATCTCATAGAGATCTTAGGGATTACGAGATCCTCGAATAGGAGTTAGTTGAGTGAATTGTAGGAAAAATCATGGATTTAGTATAATCCATAATTATGTAATTATTCCTATAAATTGTGAACCTGCCTATTGTGATGGGACGCTAGAATGCAATGTAAATCAGGCAAAAAGTGTTAGAGGTGTAACAGAGTGTTAGACAAAAAGTGTTAGAGGTGTAACAGAGTGTTAGACAGTGTTAGAGGAGTGTTAGATCAGAGCACGAGATGTTATGAATGTACATGTAATTACTGTTACGAATGAAAGGAATGTTGTGTTCCAAATTTGTTTATGCATGATCTTTTATTCTGTGGTTTGATTCTTTAATTCTAGGCTGAACCTATTTGTATCTCGTGAACACTGTGCATGGATATATTCGAAATCCCAGAGAAAATAGTTTAGAGATAGACTAAACTTAGCAGAAGTGCTAAGTTTTTGCGGAAGCTTGATAAAATCGTGAGGAATTACGAAAAATACTAGAACCATCCAATCGGATAGATCCATTAGATCTACGATGATCACGTGCTAACAAGCGCAACCAATAATTCTAAAAATGTACGCGATCATTTATAAAACTGAGTTAATAACTCAGTTAATCGTGTCCATTCTCTTGAACAACTCAGATTAGACTGTAATCGCGTCCAAAAGTGCACAGATTTTAATATAAAAAATGAACGTGATATTTTATGGAAGGAGTTGTCTATAATGCGACTTTTTGGAGATTCCGGTGACGGAATCCGGCGGAAGAAATGAAGAAATGAGGTTAAATCTTGATTTTTAGCAGTTAAAATGGTTTTTTAACTGCATATTTGGATTCAGCACCCTGGAAAACCCCTGGGAGCCATTGATTGTGCAGAAACTAGCCATCAAACTTGGGATTCCAATGAATTGCTGCCGGATTTTGACCCCAAAAATCCGCCGGAAAGGCTTTCAAAAAGTCGCGTTATAGACTACTGCTTTTATGGAATAAGATTTGATCCAGTTGAATTTCGGATCGATCACAACCATTCATTTTGGTGAGCGACATCCGACGGATATTGCTCCGGAAAGTCCATGTGAATTGATTAAGGCTCGGACGTGATAAAGTTTAAACGGAAATTTAACTTGTTTTGAGTTTTGCTAAAGAGGGAAGGTTCCGATATTTTGAAAGAAACAAGAATTTTCACTAATTAAGATTCCGTATTTGTGTAAAGGTGCAGCTTCACATGTCAAATGGGGGTTTAATTGCACATGAATTTGTTTAAATTTCGGGATTTTACTAATTGGGCAGTTTCACCCCCATTATCATGGTTGGTTAAAAAAGGCTTCTACCTAATTTTCCACTTTTCTTTTTCCTTCTTACACTTATTTGAACTTCATTTTACTGAGATAGTTCTCATTTAATGAATTCAAAAAATAGAAAACCAAAAAAATTAACATTTAATGGATTAGAAATTTATTCGTTCAATAACGTAAAAATAAAAATGCAAACTACTTAAATTAAGAGTATCATTATGAGTTAGTTAATCAAAGCTTGGTTGCGTAAGGACATTAAAAATAACCAATAATTTGTTTTGTAATTAATAGTATAATAGAATATAAATATCCGGAGCTTTTATGGGTTTAAAGAATGCAGTTGTCGCGACTTTTTGAAAGCCTTTATGGTGGTTTTTTCCGGTCAAAATCCGGCAGCAATTTACTGGAATCGCAAGTTTGATAGCTAGTTTCTGCACAATCAAAGCGTCCCAGGGGTTTTTCAGGGTGCTGAATCCAAATATGCAGTGAAAAAACCATTTTAACTGCAATAAATCAAGATTTAACCTCAATTTCTTTCGCCGGTCACCAGAATCTCCAAAAAAACCGCATTATAGACAACTCCAAGCACCCATTTAAATTTCACCGAAGTCAAAGTCATTGTCAAAAATCTTAATACAAAATAGACATCAAACATCGATACAATTTTGTAGCATGAGCACATCACGTTGATTACAATACCTTATTACAGAAGAGGTATGAAGCATCAAATACCATTTTTCTTGCATATAAAGACATCATATCCATTACACCATCTTTCTTAATGTGACCTAATAATTGAATAAAATGATGGGCCCGTTATCACTATCCAACACAACAACCCTGAGGCACTTGAATCCCAAGATCATCTGGTCCTTTTCATTTACCCTCAAATTTGTTCCATTTTCCATTACAAAAGTGTCTCGTGTCTATTGCGTGTTGGTTCAATTGGTACATTAAAAACCTCCAATAAAATGTTTATTGCGTGTTGGCGCAATTGGTACATCTGTCAACATTATAAAGTTTGCTTTTGGTTGAAATAATTGTATAGAGTTTAAAGTTCACGGTTGAAATAATTGTAGAGAGTTTAAAAATGAATATTGATGCGTGGACAAACAAAAATATATGTAAAGAAAGTTTCCAATGATGCAAATAATGTGAATATGTTTTTGTTGAAAAAAATTCTTGTATTAGTAAATATGATCGTTAAAATCTGATTGTTGCGTTATAGTTACGATTTGAAAAATATGTTTTTATTAAATACAAACTTGGAATTTCTAAATAGGATTGTTAAATTTAGATGACTTCAATATTACAATTACAATACATAATTTGTCTTTTTAAACTAAAAAATTTCTCTAACTTTTCAGTTGACGTGGTGAAGATCAGCCAATGCTAAATGATTGATGCCATTTAGTAAGCAAAACTTAGTTGCTGAATCTTTACTACGTTCAATAATTTTGGAGAATTCAAATTCACTTCAGTTATAACGACATTTTTATCATGCTACGCATTACATATATGTGCATATTTTAAATTTTGTAGGATGATAATAAGAATAATATGAAAAAATAAAAAATAATAAAAAGATATATATTATTTATTATAATTAAAATGGAAATTGACAAAAGTGGTTTTTATTAATCAATTTATTATTTAATAGTGCAGTTAATATATTTTTTTGGTAGGTAAGTACCAATGGGGCATTTGAAACAATGACTTATTGCAAAAGTGCCTAATGTGGCACCTATTCCACCATCAATCCAAAACCCTCTGAGCAGTTAATATATTATTATTATTGGTTTATATTTAATTTTAAAAAATAGTTATAGATATTTTTTAATATATTAAAATTATATTTTTTTAATATATAACATTTATATTTTTAATAATTTAATTGGTGGATAAATTATAAACATTTTACTCTAGTTTTTTTAAAATATAATGTCATATGTATGGAAGAGTATTTCTTACTTTCGTGTTTTAATATTGGTGCTCACATTTATAGATACAATTTCAATATTTGTGTTATGTTTTATAAATATTACGTAGCTAATTAATAATCAACTTAGATCTAACTCTAGATTTATCATGGGCTCAACTACATCAAATCCCTTGACATGCAAATATTATTTTTGGAGCTTAGATTTTGGAGTGCCTACTTGATCCTTTGGTTCTTGATAGTTAGATGGATCTAGGCTTGAAAGGGTAGCAATGTCACATTTCTAGAATATTATTAATATTTATATGTTTGAGATCAACATCATACTTTGAAATTTAGGTTATGTTTTCCTTGCTTGACATGTCCATATGATTCTTTTCTTTAATTTAGTTTGTCTTGCTTCCCTTGAATGATTTGCACATCTATGTTTGGATGCTTTCAGTAGTTTTTGTGTTTGTGTGTTTCAATTTGGATGGCAACATTTGTGAGTGTTACAACTTTTGTGTTGTATTTCTATATGTTTATGTAACGGTCTCTTAGTAATTATTTGGTGATGAAGAAGGGAGACAATCTTGTCAATAGTTAGCAGGAGGATTTACTTATAGGTATCTCAAGTTCTCACAATTAATTATATCTTTATAATGTATTACTAAATATAACTTGAAGAGTAGTTTAAAACTTTTACTATGTCAAAATTACTCTTGAAATAATTTGTTTCTTTGGTAATGTTTGAAATAATTTATTTCATTCAAAAATATTTCCATGATTACGTATCTTTGAAATTTTTTGAACTAGTCGCTAGTTTTACAAAACCTTTATATTCTCTATTTCTTTGAACAATTATCATATCACCATTTCCTATATATCTAATTAATGGATTTTTAATAATAGTTTGATGAATTTCTAAAAAATATGTTAAATATATTGTTGTTTGCAATTTTGTGTTAGTAATTCTCAATATATGCAATTTTAAATATATTTTTAATATATGCAATTGTGTATTGGTAATTAGTTAAAAGGGATACAATCTTGTTAATTAATTTATAGTTTTTTAGTATCGATGAGATGTCTATTTTTGTTCATGCTTAATTTGGAGTTGAAATGTGTACTTTAAAAAAATGATCTAAATAAAAAATTATAAGCTATAATAAAAACATAAAAAATTGTAAGCTATAATAAAAACATAATGGTTTAACATATTTGATTAGTTTTAATTAAAAAATGTTCTTGATATTTTCATTTTCACTCAAGAAAAATTGAATGTCTATGTTAAATAATGTAATTTTATATAACTTTAATCAATATAAAGTAATTAAAATAAAAACAAAAACAACTATTTTATATACGGAACTTAAATAAACTATTTGAATATGATCTATAGATATAGAGACATCAAGTATGTATATATATATATATATATTATATAATATAATATATATATATATATATATATATATATATTATAATATATATATGCACACGTGTTAATTGTTACCTTAGTAATATATTTCAATGTTGTAAAGGAAAAGTAATTATAAGGTAAAATAGTTTTAGTTAGAGGAAAATGTCTAACTCATTCAATTTTTAATATAAAATATCAATAATATTAAATTATTAAAAAATGCAATTTATGCAATGAAAAATTACACGTGATCTATATGAGAGAGACATAAAACTACTATAAATCTATATTAATCACAAATTTATCAACCACTAAAAGGGGATTAAATCTTTTGACATGTAATTTTTTTCACGATTTGTTCTAAAAAAAACTTTGCATATAATGAGATATGATCCCTCTCAACTCTTGGTATATTGATTAAGATCGATTTTTTAATTCCAATTATCAGAATTTTTGATAGCTAATTAATTCTTAATATTTTCTCCCTACATATTACTAAATATATAGTCAAGAGATTTTTTGATAACCTGCAAGATTCCTCTTGAAATAATTTCTCTTTTGCATATGTTTGAAATAATTTATTTTCATCAAGAATATTTTGTTTATTTTTCAATCTATAGTCTATTTAGCAAAGTCAAGAAATAATGTATAATTTTCTCAGGTGTTTGAAATAATTTATTTCCAGCAAGAATATTTTGATTTTTTTTAATGAATTTGCAAGTTTACAAATTCTTTAAATTATTTGCTTCTTGAAACAATTATAATAGATTTGAAGGATTAGTAGCTATCACAAATATGTTTTGAAAAATAAAACAATAGAAAAACATATTGCACACTAGAAACTATTTTTCACACTCCATTCATTCACAAATATTATACAAATATATAGTTGGATTGAGATCGAACTAATTCTAAATATGAATATGGGAGTTGAGATATTCTCTCAACCAAATCCCAAACCAACTCTAAATTTATGAAGTAAGAATTATCTCCAAGTGTCTCCCTTAATGGTTACATTTCAAATTAAAAATAACAAAAATTACAATATAGAGAATATATATTACATCAATATAATTGGTCTTTGTCTCACTTGTATTCATCAACACTTAAATCCACTCTTGAATCTTGTCTTGATCAACAATCACATCCACTCTCAAATCTTTGGGAGCATAGCTCTTTCTCCACCCACTACTTCGAGTTGTCACTTGAACTCTATTTAATTGCCTAAGACCATCAATGGTGAACTTTGAAAGATCAATAATATTGTCACTTGAACTCGAGTTGTCACTTGAACTCTATTTAATTGCCTAAGACCATCAATGGTGAACTTTGAAAGATCAACAATATTGTCACTTGAACTCTATTTAATTGAGTGAGACCATCATTGATGAACTTTGCAAGATCAATAATAGTGTCACTTGAACTCTATTTAATACCGTGAGACCATCATTGATGAACTTTGCAAGATCAACAATATTGACAACTCAGCTCATGAGGGCTTCCATGATAAGCCTTGTCTAAGTAATGAGCCATCCTATGGACAAATCACCATGTGTGGGATATTTCTCTTTCGGCTACCATGATAAGCGTTGTCTAAGTAATGAGCCATCCTATGGACAAATCACCATGTGTGGGATATTTCTCTTTCGGCTATCGATAAGACGACCTTAATACTAAATATGTTCAAAATTTGATCAAACAACTTGACGTGTTTCACACATGGATCTCATATTGTAACTTGTAATAATTGCTCAAAAGTTTCCAACCACGAAGAACAACAAACCATAACAATATATAAACAAAATTAAATTGTTGATATGTTCATGGGTTTCCCAGATTTGAATTATGTTATACCATACAATGATTCAATTTGAATTATGTTATACTATACCATGATTGGTTCTGCACGAGATAGAAAACATATCGATACAAACTTCTCCTCATGCCAATTCCTCATATAGTGCAAACTTTTGCAAGTGGACAACATCAATTTCTCACTGAAGAGAACGAGCACAATTCTGGCATTGAGTGTGAAAGAAGATGCAGTTTTCAATGCTGAAAATGCTTGTATTGATCTATAATAACAAATATGAATTTGACTGTAATCTTGACTTAGTCGACTAGTAGAATAAATATCTACAGTATGAGCCTCACTCTCAATTCCTCCTTAATTTGACTCTTACATTTTCTGTTAAAAGATAAAATTATTCAAGATGGATGATCCTGTTTAAAACAATATCCCAATGGTAATAAATGAAAATATGCCCCCGCCTTCCCCCCTCCTCCCAAAAAACCAACACAAATGCATATATTGTACTAATCTTTCAACTCCAAAACGAACCCATAAAAACAAATGCATATATTGTAATAATCTTTCAACTCCAAAACGAACCCATAAAACATGGTAAAATCTTCCACAATAATTTTTTTGTGCAATTAAGGCTGAACTGACACAACTTCAAAGCCCAATTCGCTTTCCTCACTTGTAAAGCACACTCATGCTTCATCTTGAATTCCAGCACACCTTACAATATATTCCACACACGAACCAATTATAGTTGGTGGCGTTTAGCTTAGTAAACGGCTGAGTCATTTGGAGATATTGCACACCTTACAATATATTCCACACACTATATTGTAATAATCTTTCAACTCCAAAACGAACCCATAAAACATGGTAAAATCTTCCACAATAATTTTTTTTGTGCAATTAAGGCTGAACTGACACAACTTCAAAGCCCAATTCACTTTCCTCACTTGTAAAGCACACTCATGCTTCATCTTGAATTCCAGCACAGATTACAATATATTCCACACACTAACCAATTATAGTTGGTGGCGTTTAGCTTAGTAAACGGCTGAGTCATTTGGAGATATTGCACACCTTACAATATATTCCACACACACAAACCAATTATAGTTGGTGGCGTTTAGCTAAATAAACGGCTGAGTCAATTGGAGATATTGGTTGTCTCGATTATATGTACAAACATGTCCGTGTTCTCTTCAATCTGGTTATTTCTGAAGGCTATAACTCGCAATCAAAATTATCCAATGCAAAAAAACTCCAGGAGTCTCCATCAAACTCCCAGAATCTTTTGAAACAGTTAGGAGGTGTGGGACACTAGCGTATTACACCTCGTGCAGCGTCCATGAAAAACGATTGACTTGAATGGGCCACCAGATTTACTCACAGAACTTGTGCGCTTCTTTACTGACAACGGCACTCTAGACAAGCACACCGCATGGCAAACACGTTCAATGCTCCATACACAGCATACACGCTCAAAACAAACGTCGTTGGTATTTCTTGAGAGATCCGCAGGCCCTTCGGCCGGCAATATTGAGCTATGATATGGTGTTCGTCTATGACATCCTGGACTAGAGACCGATTGAAGAGAATCTCACAGACAAAGCAAACGATGATACAAACACAAGCAACACTCACACAACAACACATACATTGAACTATTTACATAAAACAAAACCTCAGATTTTTTCCATCTCCCGTGGACCCTCCTTGACCCAGTCAACCCCATATAAGCTCTCCTACTAAATAGAAAATCAGATTTCACACCATAAATTATTTTTCACACTCTATTTATGGACAAATATTATCCCAATCCAAATATTTGGTTTGATTGAGATCCAATTACTTCTAAATATGAAAATGTGAAAGTGGGAGTTGAGATATTCTTTTAAACAATTCTCAAACTAATTCTAAATTTATCATGTAAACATTATCTCCAATTAAAAGTACATATGTTTATTGATGGAATTATTATAAATAAGTAGGGATTTATTATGTAAATTATTTTCATATTAGGATTTTTTATCTAATTATTTTTGTAAAATAAATTAATCTATATTTTTATTTAATCACATCTCCATTTTCTATGCCTATTAAAAATACATCATTTCATCAAAAATTTCAAGGCCATTTGTTTTATATATTATATATATATATATAAAATTTGAGTATATATTGGATTTTCAATGTTTTGTATGGATTAAATTTTGAGTTAAGATGAGGAGAAAGTGATAAATGAGAAATCATGATAAAATTTTGATTAAATTGAAAATATTGACTCAAATGATGTAGTTTATGGATATTTTAATTCTAATTTATCAAAATAATTTTCTATTCAATATTCATTTATTCTTAAAGAAATTCATCTTTTGAATTTTATTATATTATATTTGTAACAGATTAATTTATTTCTTTGATTGTTAAATAGATCATTTATAAAACTGTAAAATTTTTAAATTCATGTCCAAGATTGATTTGATTTTTAAAAAATTATACAGTATTCAAAATTGAAATTATGAGTGTCCAATTACCTTGATTATTTAAATATCTCTTTCATTCACTATATTTACATTGGGATATAGAAAGTCAAATGTTCATTATGGTTTTGTTGTAGTTGTATTTATTTAAGTTAAAATGCATAATTCAAATCAATTAAGACATGTAAACTGTAATTTTTTTTAAATTTATGTCAAATATCATCATAATGCTTATTAAAATTGTATAATACTTGAAATTACAATGATAATGATGAGTGTACAATTACCTTAATTGTTTAACTACCTCTTTCATTCAACATTTGTAGAATATATTCATTATGTTTACATTAGGATAGAAATTGAAATTTTTACTATATGCTTGTTGTAATTGTCTTTATTTAAATTTAAATGCATAATGCCTTGAATATCCCATTGGGGACCTAAATTGTGTTTAGCTCAATCCTCTACTTACAGAATAATAAGTCAAACTGGAATTCCATGGGACTAACACATTTCTTAATTCGCTTATTTTTTTAATTGCATCATGATTTTTTTATTATTTAAAATGTATTTTTTAAATGTATACAAAAATTTAACATCTTGAAAAAATATTTTACTTAGTTTCATTGTGCACATATCACAATTCAAATTTAAGATCACAATTTAAATGTATGTCATAAAATAGGCTGTTAAGAGTTGGATCTTCATCCACACATTTTGATCACGTGCACACCACCACCACTGATATACCTATTTGATCACCTATTTTATATTCTTATTTTATTCTAATTTTAAAAAAATAAATGTAAATTTTATATTGAACACAAACATAATTACATACCTTTGTTATAATTTATTATTCAAAAAATAATTTCTAAATGTATAAATCATCTTGAAAAAACTTTTCAGTTAATTTTATTATGCAAAAATCACAATTCAAATATAAAATCACAATTTAAATTGATTCGAAGAACCTCATCAACACGTTTTACAATCTAGGACTCAGTCATATCAACCCCATTAATCTACTTCTCGAGTATTTTAACAATTCAAAATAGTGTTCTAGGATCAATTATATTTTGTAATATTACGTATTTATATATAATATTTTTAATACTCGTTAGTATTCTATATTTATATTTTTTATTAGAGATCATATTTTTTTATTAATTAAATATTTTTTTTTAATTTAAATTTTAAAAAGACCTATGTTAATTTTATATTGAGCAAGCACATACTTATATATATTTTTTAATTGAAATGTAGAATGCACATCTGGCTGCAAAAACGTAATTCTTAAATGTCGAAATGAATTTAGTATCTTGAAAAAAAAAATCATGTAATTTCATTATGCATAGAACACACTCCAAATTTAAAATCTTAAATTAAATTTATGTGAGACCATAGTTGGTTAAATCCACTGATCTGAAGCCTCATCATAACGTTTCCAATCTACTACTTTTTCATATTGATCACCTCACATAGACTTGTTTGGGTCCCATTCTACCCTTCATGATTTTAACAATTTAGGGTTAATTATATTTTGTATTCTTATATATTTATTTTTAATTTTTTAAGTTAGAGTTGATATCTATATATATATTGGTTGAGGACATATATATCTTCCTCATACTTAGTTGTAAAATGAGTGTTTCGGTTTAATTAATATCTAGTCAGAAGAGAGATAATCTTCTCAATAATTAATTTTGTATTTTTGTGTAATTTTGTTAGTTCTCAACTTGGAATTGACATATATCCTTTAAAAAAATACTTTAAATGAAGAAACATTATTGGCTATAGTAAAAACATAAAAGTTTATAGATATTTGGTTAGTTTTAATTAAACTCATTATAAAACATTAATAAACATAAATGTTTATAGATATTTGGTTAGTTTTAATTCAATGCATTATAAAACATTAATAAATGCATTCTCATTGTGTTAAATTAGTTCATTTATATTTCTCTTTTACTCTTCAAGTAAAAATCAAAATATTTTTACTTCTATTTTAAACAATATAATTATATAACTTGGTGGACTAAATTATATATAATATATATATATTTCTTATCAAATATTCAAAAATAAAACTTTCATAAACTATTTGCATATCTAAATTAACTAATATATTTGAGAAATAGAAATAGAAATAGAAATAGAAATAAATATATATATAGATATATATATTATAGTAAAATATATCAATGTTTGAAAGAAAAAAAAGTTATTAAAGGTCAAATAAATTAATTAGAGAAAAATAATGTAGCTCATTGAATTTTTAATATAAAAATATTAATAATACTAATAATATTGATAAATTATTTAAAATTACAATTTAAGCCATGAAAATTTACAGATGATCCATATGGTAGTCCATATGAGATAGACAAAAAGATCCATTATAGATCTATCTTAATCATAGATTTATCAAGAATTAAAAGCATTAAATATTTGGTGCATATCTGTTTTCCAAGTTTTTCATTCTAAAAAGAGACTTGAATATAAAGAGATTTGATACCTCTTGGCTCTTTATACATCGTGATTAAGTTGGATCCTTTTTATTCCATGTATAACAACTTTTGACATCTAATTAATTATTAATAATGTCCAAATAATGTCCCTTTACGTATTACTAAATATATATTTTGGATATTTTGTTGCCACATGGTTACCCCTAAAATAATTTGTTTCTTTTCAAATGTTTGAGATAATATTTCCTTTTAAAATATTTTGATGGATTTTTTTAATCTATGGTCTATATTGCAATATCAAGAAATAACATATTTGAACATTTTATTTTAATGAATGGCCATGTTTACAAATTCTTTAAATCATCTGTTTCTCTAAACAATTATAATAGCTTTGAAAGATTAGGAACTATTACACACAAAAGTTTTGAGAAAGGAAACTACATATATATTTCTTTTTTCTGAATCAGAGCTAAATCTATTAATAAAAAAGTGAAAAATATTTACAATGAGGACAGCGCCTCAGAGGGCCAGTTTCCTGGCCCTTAGCAGTGAAACTAGAGAGTAGAAGAAGAGCACTATGCCTGTGGAAGAAGAGGAGAAACCAGGCAACAGGCGTTTGAAAGACATTACAAAAGAGCTTCGTGCTTGCAGGGGAAGCCAAGCAGAGGAAGCGAACCACCAAAATTTCCCAAACATACATAGTAGCGTGTAAATCAGTAAAAGGAAAACGGGCTTTGAGGTCGGCCTCAGCCCTACATTATGAGCGACCAGGTGCATATGAAAAGCTTGCCGAAGAGGAGGTAAACCAAAACCTGCGCAAAAAGACATGATCATGTAGACCAAAAACACTTACTTGCCCGAACTTTGCGGGTTTGGGCGTCGGGCGGGTGCGGTTGCTGAAGCAGCAGGCTGAGACGCTTCCTCTTCTTCACGAACTCCTTCCTCTGTTTGAGTGAGCAGGTGCATGATTCCTAAATTCCGCTGAACAGGACCGCAGGCAATGATTTTCGTTTCTTCGACAATTGGCGTGCCAGAAACCTCAACATTCCGCGGGGAGTCCTCTTGCATATGCATGGCAGAGGGGTGAGGATTAATTTCGGCTTCCTGCGAGAGGCTTCCTTCAGGGGAAGGGGTGGACGAGCTGATGGGGTCAACAGGTTCCTCGGCTTCCTCTGAAACCATGATGGTCGTAGTGAAGGTGATGATGGGCTGGTGGAGGCGACTTCGGAAGGTAAACCGCGAATTCTGAAAGGAAGAGTTGGGGGCAGGCCTGGTGGGAGAGGGCGGAGGAGATGAAGGGGAGGCTGAGGAGATGGGGATGACCAGAGGCGATGGAGAAGGGCGAGCTCGACCCCTGGAGGCCGAAGAACTGCCTCTGCGGGACACACCACGAGTTCACATCTTGGCTGCCGTGGAAGTATGGCTATACAAACTCAACAAGGAGCCAAGAAACGACTGAGAAAAATCGAGAGCCGAAGGGTCGACCACGAGCTGAGCAGAGGAAGGAACAGACTGGCGGAGAGAATTTCGCAGAGAATGTCTACATCTGGGCTCTGCGCGGTTCAATTTATCAGTGATGGACGCCAAGTTCGAGCCTGGAGGCGACATTAAGGCTTTTGCAGGGCAATGAAGGGCTATTAACTGAGAATTGTCCTGCGCAGGGATCGGCGGCCAGGCACAATGAATGCCATCCTCCGGGAGCTGCGAGCAGTTAAGGCTATCGCCCTCCGTCCAGCTGCCGTTCCGGCAACCATACGCCGGGCACGTCGATTTCTGAGGTGGCAACACTTGGCGAGCACCCGGATCCGGGGGAACTCCTTGCCAGGGAGGTTTGTCTTTTTCAACCAGTTGAAGATATTGTCTGAGTTGCTCTTCTGTGCCAATGGTGAGGGTGGCGCCTGAGAAGTTTACTCTATTGGAATCAACCCCGATATTTGCAAGAAAGTCTGCAAGTTTATTTCCTTCACGCAAGGTGTGCTGGAAGGAGACGGCCTGATACTGAGTGAGCCAATGCTGGATGAGATCCAGTCTGTGAGCCATTCTCCAGCTTTTACTGACTTTGTGAACAGGAGTTCCCTGGGAGAGTTTTTTGCTCATATTTATAATGATTTGAGAATCACCTTCAATTTTTAGAGGAAAGAGGTTGTGCTTTTGAGCCTGGAGTAGACCTTGCCAAAGTCCTTCTAGTTCAGACGAATTGTTTGTGTCCCATCCATTAGAGCCTAAGTATATGAGATGCGGAGTGCCAGTGTGATCTCGGAAGACTCCTCCAAATCCAGAAGGTCCTGGATTGCCTTTAGATGCTCCATCGAAGTTAAGCTGGAAGAGATTGGGAGGGGGGGGAGTCCAGCATTTGTCTATTTCTTGTTGGTTGGAATTAGTACTCTTGGACGCAATCTGGTGCGAAAGGGTGATTTGCCAATTGTCCCATATAGATTTTTCTGTAGGAGTCAAGGGGAGTTCCTCAGCTGTCCAGCTATTGACGGAGAGCGAATCTTTAAGGAATTTGAGGAGGATATGCCAGAGTTGATCAACTGATTGATGCTGATCTTTGAAAATACGTCGGTTTCTTTCTTTCCAGATATTCCATAATAAGAACCCAGGAAGGAGTTGCCAAAGAGAGTTGAGGAGCTTGCTTTGATAGGGAGTTTGGGGCCAGTTGCGGAGAGTCGCTTTTAGGTCGCCCTGGACTCTGTAATCCTTTTGGCATCTGAAGGTAGCTTTGTCCCATAGTTGCTTAGCCAGGCTACAGTGAAATAGGAGATGGATTGCAGTTTCTTCCTCTTGTCGGCAGTTGAGACAGATGGATGGTCCAGAGAAGCTCCTTTTACGAAGATTGTCCCATGTGAGGATTCTGTTGTGGGATAGAAGCCATAGAAATGTAGAAACTTTGGGCCAAAGATGAGAATCCCAGATTTGATTCCATATTTTGTCCTTGGTGATTTTGTCCTGGATGATGATATTGTAAGCCTCTCTAGTAGAAAAGGTGCCCTTTTCTTCGTAGCCCCATCTCAGCAGATCCGGTCCGTCGTTTATGGTTATTTGCCTTTTTTGAAGTTCAATATCTAGAGCTTGGATGAGGCCCTCGGTAGCTACTTCTCCTAAGACCTGGTCCGCCTTTTGCCATTGTCTGCTTTTTTGGTTAGCAGAGGGGTTCCAGTAGCTGTGAACAGTGACAGAGTTGTGAGGATGAGGATGGGTAGGCGGGAGATTTTGAATAAGGTCCCGGAGCTTTGGGAGTTGCTGCCAGGAGTCATCCCAAAATCTAGCAGTCTGTCCATCCTTTATTTCCCAGAAACAGTGCTGCTGGATTAAATGTCTGTTTTGTATAGCAGCGTTCCAAATAATAGAGCCAGCACTTAGCTCTGACATCCTGATTCTGTTTTCTAGTGGTTTGTTATTGGCATATTTAGCTATCCATAAAGAGGCCCACGGAGTGTTGGGGTAGGCTAGCCAACGCCACCACAGTTTGGCGCCCATAACTGTATTGCTTAGAGCTGGATCTCGAAGTCTGATGCCTCTTGACTTCTTGGGAAGGCAGACCTTATCCCATTTAACCAGAGCCCATTTGCGATTTTTGCCTGAACTGCCCCAGAGGAAGTTGCGCTGGAGATTCTTTATGGCTTTGATCACCCATTTTGGAGTTGCTAAGAGAGTAAACAAATAAAGCGGTAAGGATTGTAGGACGGCTTTAATGAGGATGATTCTGCTAGCCATATTCAGGGCTCTGTGGGTCCAAAGAGAAAGCTTGGCTTCGAATTTGTCCAGAAGGTCAGTCCATGAGGCGTGTTTTAGAGTAGAAGCAATCATGGGGGCACCCAAGTATTTAGAGGGAAGCTTGGCAATAGTAAAGCCTAAAATACGGGCAATCGAGTTTTGAGTGGCCGTAGGGGTGTTGAAGAAGAAGATTTGAGATTTAACTCGATTGATGAGAGCACCGGAGGCATCTGGGAAGGTAGACAGGAGATCTTTGAGGAGTCGAGCTTCTTGGACGGAGGGGTGGCCAAAGAGCATATTATCGTCTACAAATTGTTGATGTGTATATGCGGGGGAATTGTTAAAGGAGAGGCCTTTCAGATTGTGGGAGAGAGCAGCGGATTTGATGGAACGACCTAGTCCCTCAGCAACAATGACAAAGAGGAAGGGAGAGAGCGGGTCTCCCTGTCTGATGCCTCTGGATGGGCGGAAGGTATCAGAGGGAATGCCATTGATTAAGATAGAAAAGAAGGAAGAAAAGATAAGACTGATTAGCCATCTAGTCCAGGAGGGATCAAAACCAAAAGCGTTTAAAAATTTTTGAATGTAGATACAACTTACGCTATCAAAGGCCTTTGAGAGATCTATTTTAAGCAGCATACCTGGCTTTTTGGATTGCTTCAGCGAATGGAGAATTTCATGAGTGAGGATTATGCCATCAGTGATTTGACGACCTTCAACATATCCAGATTGCTCAGGGGAGATGAGGAGAGGGAGAAGAGGTTTCAAACGATTTGCAATGACTTTTGAAACTATTTTGTAAGTGATGTTGCAGAGAGCAATGGGGCGATACTTTTCCGGTTTGTTGGCTCCCTCTGATTTGGGGATGAGGGCCAGGAAGGTGGCATTCAACCCTGGGTACATCCATCGTAGAGCCCTAGATTCCTCGACCAGTTGCCAGACCTCAATTTGGATTAGATCCCAGAAGTGATGGAAGAAATCCGAGGTGAAACCATCAGGGCCTGGAGCTTTCCCAGCTTTTAAATTTCTGACTGCCATGTCTATTTCATGAAGCTGGATCGGTTGGAGAAGAAGGTTGTTATGCTCTGGGGAGATAAGTCGAGGGATATGGGGGAGAATTTTCTCAATAGCTGGGAGCCGGTTGATATTTGGTTCCTAATGAACTTCCTTAAAGTAGTTGAGAAAATTTTCTTCAATCCCTTCGTGCGATTCCACTCACTCTCCTTGCTCATTTTGGATGTGGGAGATGAGATTGTGCATTCTGCACTGAACAGTGGTGTTGTGGAAGAATTTAGTATTCCTTTCCCCCTCCTTCAACCATTTTATACGAGACTTCTGTTTCCAGAGAATTTCCTCTTGAAGGGCTCTGTTTTGTAGTTGATCTTCAATTTTCTGTTCCTGTTGGGTGAGTTCAACGGTGTGTCCTTCAGCCATGATTCTAATTTGAATTTGCTTCATGTTCTGGTTGAGCGCTGCTTGAGCTTCAAAGATGTTACCAAATGTGTTCTGATTCTAATGTTTGATATCTTTTTTAAGGAGTTGAAGTTTCTTTTGGAATCGAGCCATTTTGGATGTGCCTGAAGGTTGGTAGTTGAGCCAGGACTGTCTAACAAAATCCTTGAAATTAGGATGAGTTAGCCAAAAAGATTCAAAGTGAAAGGGACGCTTTGTGGTGTTACCTGGTCTCTGCCATTGAAGTTCAATAGGCCAGTGGTCTGATCCTGATATAGGCAGTATTGAAGAGATTATATCTCCTCCTAGATGAGGAGCATTGTCTGAAATGAGGAAGCGGTCGATCCTGGAGGCTATTTGATGAGCTCCCTCTCTTTTGTTGGTCCATGTAAATAGGCCATTGTTTGAAGGGAGATCGATTAGCCAGTTCGATCTCACAAAGTTTTTGAGAAGGTGGCCATCCCTGATACCAATGTCTCTCCCTCCTTGCTTTTCTTCAGTTCTTGTTATCATATTGAAGTCCCCTCCTGCTATCCATAGAGGGTATTGCCTATTTGAGTTGAGAGCTGAAAGGTGGTCCAAAACTTCTGCTTTTTGATGAGATTCTTATGGAAAATACACATTGGTAATGTGTCCATGAGTGTTGGTACCGAGCAAGTGAAAAGTGGCTTGTATGAAATGGTTGTTGGCATGAATATTGCTGAGCTGAATGGTTCTGGAATCCCAGAGGATTGCTAGGCCTCCTGAGGCACCCCTCGCATCAACTGCAGAGATTTGTCCTCCTGGCCAAACTTTTATTGCAATTTTTTCCAAAAATTTCATGTTGCATTTAGTTTCTTGAACAAAGAGAATATTGGGTCTCTCCTACATGAGCATGTTTTTGAGGAGTCTGCCTTTCCTGGGGCTATTGAGCCCTCTTATGTTCCATGAGATGAGCTTCATTGAGATGGGGGGGGTGGATGTTGTAGAACTTGGTCAGCTTCGGATATCGACCTGACTCTACCAACACTTCTCCAATCTTGATGGTTTTTTCCAGGGTTGTTTTCCGGCCTCGCTTTTTGCTATCTTTTATGATGAATTTACCATCCCACTTGCTTCCTATCTGCACCCCAAGGGAGTGTTTCTTGTGCGCTTTTTGCAAGACCTCTTCCAGCTTATCTAGTTGTCTATCTGGAATCTTGTCGAAGTTCCCTGTTTTGCAAGCTAGCTCCAGGGTGAGAAGATCTAGATCCCCTATATCCACGGTTTCAGAATCGTCGTCCATGAGCTCTGATTCTGGAGGGGCGATATCTGCTTTATTTGAATTCTTTTGACTTGATTCAGGGATTTCTGTTTCCATTGCTTGAAGGCCATCTGCATGAGGGTCTGAAAGGGGGATATGGCTTTTGTCAAACATAGGATCTTGATTCTGAGGGTTAGGACCTTCCGGGAGCTCCCTAACAAGGGTTTTTATCTTTTGCATATCCGGATTCAGATCGTGTTCTTCCAGATTGGCTAGGGCGCCAAAGCTGTTGGTGCTGGGCTCTTTGGGTTTGCTGGTGGAGTCCGTTTTGGCAGTGGTTGAGGGTTTTTTGTTCCCTCGCCGGCGATTGACTACCTTGGTGAATCCATCTGCTTCTTTCTTGTCTGTCTGGGCACTATCAGCTGTGGTTTTGTTGAGCGGGCAATCCCTAAACAAATGCCCTAGTTTGTGGCATTTCCGGCATCTAAATGGAACGTGTTCATAATCAATCATTTGAATCCATTCAGAGTCTTCGTGACGAAATCTTACCTTATCTGGCAGAGGCTGTTTGAGATCCATGTATACACAGATGTGCGCGTAGGATGTGAATCTGCAGTATTTTGTGTCTTCCGCCGCCTTGATGAACTCCCCTAGCTTGTTCCCAATTTCCTTCAGAGATGATTCTTCCCAGTACTCCCATGGAAGCGAGTAGAGCCTAATCCAGACAGGCGCACAGCTGAGATCTTCTTTGTCTGGGTTAAATCTTTCCACCCAGCCTCTCAGATACAGGCCTGCTGCATTAAAGAAGTAAGGTCCACCATCGATGACCTTATTGCGATCTTCCAGGCAGTTAAAGACAACTGTGAAGAAGCCTTTTGGACCAATATGCAGGGAGATTTGGCCTTTGGGTGCCCATTTAGTATTGATCCAGGTACTAAGCGCCCTTTCAGTAGGCCAAATTCCAATGAACTTACCAATGAGAGCATGATCTCTCATATACTGGATTCGGGCATTTATTCTGTGGCTGGGAAATTCCACAGTGGGCATGATAGCTACTACCGATTTGCAGGTGGCTGATCTGACTGTGGATCCTTCTTCAGGATTCGCGCGGTCGTCCTTAGAGTGCGTCCTTTCCTCTTATCTATCATTTAGATTTGGTTCTGAGTCCTTTGCAATACCTTTCTGCCGGGAGTCGGCGGAATTTGGGGGAGGGTCGGAGTCCCCCCCCGTCACGGGAACCATTGAGAGGGTTGACAGGGCCACAGGAATGACCAATACTGACCGATACTGGCAGAGGGCAGGTTTTGCAGACCTGCCGTGACAGACCAAGCCATGCCCTGAGGGAGGGCAGCCGAAACCCTAAACGGTGTTCTCCATTGTTAACCAGATGCGTTTTCATCCAGCTGAAAAGCCATCGATCCTTTCAATAGTAAAACCATTTTTATTGCTTATTATTCATAAATATTAATTAACTTGTCTTTACAGTTTAATTTAAAAGATAATTTAATACTAAATCACAAATTGTATATCTTCCGAGCTTCATTTTTCTCTACAAAAGAAAGCATTCATATTTAAAACAGGATGTCATTTGAGAGATAACAATAAAAGTTGTGTTCCATATTCCCTTGCCTTCACTACCACAAACACGATTTCATTCAAGTCTATATCAATCATGTGCAATGCCCATGAACTTTGTAAGAGATAAATGGTTGTGCAAAACAAGTTTCTTGGAATTGACATCTCATTCACTTGAAACTAAGTTTCTCCATATAAATAAAGTTATAAAGCTTCATTACATCCAATGAGGTAAGGTGCTTATCAAAAAGCACAATTTAATAAAGTTATAAAGCTTCATTACAACCAATGAGGTAGGGTGCTCACCAAAAAGCATCATTTAATAAAGTTATAAAGCTTTCTTACAATCAATGAGGTAGGGTGCTCACCAAAAAACACCATTTTAGCCCAATATTTTCACTTTCATTTCTAATTTTTTATGAAGGCTTTAATTGATTAGCTCAGAGTTTCTCAACAATTCAGAGTTCAATTAGCTATATTTTGTCAGCAGTTGAGACTCCAATTAACTATATTTGATATTACATTATGTTTACTTCATTTCAAGGTTAATCCATATTTTAATAACAAAAAATATTTTATTATCATCCATAAATGAATTATTACAATCTCCATATTAAAGAAAAATAAAGTAATTTAAGTTTAAAAAATCTTATATTTTCACTTCCCATTACTAGGGAGATGTATAATTTATTTCATTTTTAAGATGAAGTTGATATGTAAGATTTAAAAATAATAATAATAAAGAAAAGTTTAATACGGGTTATACATCAAATATTTCAACATGCATGTTGAGTAAAAATTTGTAACATCAAACATATATAAAGAGTGAGAGAATTCTTATTACATTAATGGATGCTTTCTAATTCAAGGCACGAGGGAGATTTGTAATCTTATCAATGCTTAATCTGGATTTGATATATAACATTTTTTAAAACATTAACAATAAAAATAATTAAATATATGTATACAGGAAAATCTAACTCTGGATCTACCAAGAGTTGAGAAGAATCAAATCTCTTGAGGTGCAAACCTTTCCTCAAGTTTTGCACTAAAAAATAAGTTTGCATCTTGAGAGATTTGATCCCTCTCAATGCTTGGTAGATTCGGAGTTACATGGTTCTATGTTGATTTATTTGCATTCTCACCCATCCATTATAAGATAATAATAATTTTTTTCAATGCTCCTCTCTAGATCTAGCTTTTATGCTTGTTCTCCCTATGAACTTGTACACAACAACCTCTAATTTTCTCTTCCAGATCCATGTTCTCGTGCTTCAAGATCATCAGTTGGGCCTCCTCCTTGTGAATCCTAGATTACATGCCCTTCAACATGACACACATCAACGCAAGCCACACCATGAACCTGATCGAGAGTCCATATGCTCTCGTGCTTCAAGCTCATCAGTTGGGCCTCCTCCTCATGCATCCTAGATTACATGCCCTTCAACATGACAAACATCAAAACAGGCCACACCATGAACCTGATGTAGAGTCCACATGCTCTGCATTTCCATTGTTCATGAATATGTTCTCCTTTGGTTCTTCCATTGAATTCATTTTATTCTTATTGCAATAGTAGTGTGCTTCTCTCACACTCACCAAGCCTGATAAAATATAGGAAATAAAGGTGTCCCTATGAAACCATCACTTGGATCTGATATATCAATTAGATTCAAGAAGTGTAAAGTTTCTCACTCTAGATCAACAGATTATGCAATATACTAAAGAAAAATACTAGATCTACTTCTACAGCAAACTTGCGGAAGCTTAATCGATTATGAGCAAGATAAAATAGAACACATATAACTGAGAATGAGAAAGCAATCACACATGAACACAGAAGAATACTCTAGGGAAAGCCTCAGGTAAAAACCCTGATCTCTGTAATATCATACAAGTGGAAATATGTATGGATTATACAAAGCTTTAGCTCACAAGCTATCCAGCTCTCAGTACAATTCCTCAATGTTGCTCATAGACTGAATAGACACAACATATGCCTTCCCTCAATCCTCCAAGCCTCCTATTTCCTTGCGCATTTTCTCCTGGGTCCTCCAGTTGCAACCTATGTGATTCTTACCTCACACACAACATTGACCTCTGAAATAAGTGCACAATCCTGAAGGAGATAATTCCTTTTGCACGGATGAGTTTCCTTTATAGGAAAAATCCTCCAACTGATAATACATTGTCCCTTCCTTTAATCTCAACTAGGTCTTTCTTTGAACTGACATGCATGAGTTATTTATGAGAGAATATTCAGTTATCTGGAGAACACTAGTTGCATGCATGATGCATTAACTAACTGAACTCACAATTAGTTCCTCCAATTGTTTGGAACTAATTTAACTGGACTTAACTCAGTTAACTAAGCTAACTAATTACAAGTCAAATACAACTCATCCTTATCTCCTTAATTAAGGGATAACTTCCTCAATCAAAGAGATAACTATTGCATGTCTTCACATAGACTTCATGTTTGATTTTCTCCAACTAATTAACTCAAGATGAATTAATTAATTATTTTTCAAACAGCTAGTGAGACTAAATTCGAATTTTAATTCTCAATTTTAATTCAAGGGCTAATTAAAATTGGAATCTATCCCGAAATGTTATTTATAGCAATGCTATTTTTAGCATTTCTATTTTTTGTTATTTCCAACAGAGTTGGAGTATATCCTAAAATGCTATTTATAGAAATGCTACTTTTAGCATTTCTATTTTTAGCATTTCTTGTTGTCATTTTCAACAAGAAATTGAGCCATAAAGAAACGTTGGGCTATGATACCATGTTAAAATTACCATAGAGAAACAGAGAGAAGCATTAAAACAACTAGCAACAAATCACAAAACATAAACATAATGTTTTATCTTGGAAAAATCCAATCAAGAGAAAAACCAACTAACAAAATCATGTTAGTGTCCTTGGCTAAAACTTGGCTAAGCAGACTAAGTGAACCTTCACCACTCACCTCCCCTGGCCCATTACAATAAAGTTTTCCCAAGTCTTTTAAATGCTTCATTACGAGGAATAGACCAAGTGAGCCTTCACCACTTACCTCTCCTGGTGGTGCCATGTGGCCCTGGTGTTGACTTGGCATCATCCTTAGGATGACACATGAACCAGAGTGCCATATCATCTACCATGTGTTTGTTGTATAGTAACAATAGAGTGGTGCCAAGTATGAAATCTTCAAGGGTCCATATCTTGGTTATTCAACTTCAAATTTTGATAAAATTTATATCACTTGAAAGCTTTCAATGAGCATAAGACAATGGTGGCCTCTAAAATAAGATGACCATAAGGAAATGGTGGACTATGAAATATGACGACCATAAAGCGGTAATAGCCTTTGAAATAAGTTCGAGTTGTGTACAAAAACGAAAATTTTGTGAACCCACCTCCTTAAAGCAACCCTTGAGGTTTGGTGTGGTATGGGTATTATGGTGAATCTAATAATGGTATTGGTGAAAGAAAAGTTTGGTACATCAAACCCTCAATAAAATATAAAAAATATCATATATATTATAAAATTTAAACCCTTTCCAACTCATCCATCTACTTAACCAACTTTAACTTCTTATCAATTTAAAAACCAAACTTATGGTTGAAATAATTCAAATAAGGTTATTTAAATAAAAGGTACTTGATAAAATAACATTCACACCCTCTAAAATTTAAATAGATAGCATTGGCACCCTTAAAATGTTCAAAATAAAACATATTATATCCAACACTATTTTTTAACTTTCTTTCCTCTTTATTTTAAAGAAAAAGAACTCATACGACTTCTCCTTTTTAAAAGACTAAAATGTAATACGTATTATATTTTTTATATTTTCTTTTCCTTTTTCCTTAAAGGAACCAAGGAAGGAGATATCTGTTAAGGAATGATGATTGGAGGTGAACCCAAGGGAGGAAGGATATCGATAGAAAGGATTAATAGATAGGCTAGGGTAAGTTAGGTCCCAAGAAAGGATCAGGTGAACATGTGTCCAAGGGATAGGGCCTACCATAGGCCATAGGGTAAGTTAGGTCCCAAGAAAGGATCAGGTGAACATGTGTCCAAGGGATAGGGCCTACCATAGGTCATAGGTGAACATGTGTTGGAGATCTAGAGCCTAAGGGGAACACTGGCCACCTTTCTTTGAGACCTATGACCTTCAGTTTCTTCCAAATCACATTCAATTTTGGAGTTAAACAAATTATAAATAATTAAATAAACATAAATCATATCGTCTATATTAAATTGGTCAATCAAAAATCTTAATTAATTACAATTAATTGAACTTAACCTTCAAACATTTGGAATATATTGGAGCGTGAGCCAACTTTCTCTCATATTGGGTTTTTTATTTACATTTTCACCCATTAACTAGAGCCAATAAATGATCAAACCCTATCTGTGAACATGGATGAGAATTAAAAAAAATATCATTTGATAGATAGGATGAGAATTAAAAAAATATCATTTGGTAGATGGGATGGTTGATTCAATAGTTGACAAAAAGTACCATTATGTGGGGTGGGGTAGCGAAAAAAATAGCATTAGGTAGATGGGATGGTTGATTCAATAGTTAACCAAAAAAATACCATTATGTGGGGTGGGTAGCGAATAGATATTTAATAACTTAAATTTAGGCATAGTGATTTAATTGGTTGAATTTAGGTTTTTATGATCAATTTTAATTATTTATTAAAGTTGATTTGGGTATTGGTAATTATTATTCATGTTGTAGGTAGAAGATATTATATTGAGTTTATAGTCAAACTCATATTGGGGTTGACTTAAAAAATTTATCAAGTTTTCATAGTTTAACTTTGTATATTGAAGTTTATTATTTTTTGACATTATTTTAATTTATTTTTCATTTGATTGGCTATGAAAATGAACATGTTATTGCTCAATGCATGAATTAATGAGTAAAAAGTACAAATGTCTCATAGTTTTTTTCATCCAATCACATAGTTCCACATAATATGTCCTTTTTTTTGTGAATCCTAGCTTGGTCATGATTTATACTCGATATTCATGCTAGCCATAATTTGACTTGATACTATTGAAAAGAAATAATAAACCAGTCACATGGGTTTATGTTGAAACATAGAATCTTCATGCCAGCTTGCTCATATAGAAATTAAAAAAGCCAAGAAACAGATTAGTCAACCCACATACTAAATATTTCGATTATCCAATATTCAAATTGGACGCAAATCTCTCCATGACATAACAAACACAGAGAAGAGAAAAGAAAAGAAAAAACAAACAAACAACCAAACGAAGATCAATGCACGGTTTTGCAATTTACTCTTATTTTAAATTTTGACAACAACAAAACAATCCAAGCACAGGATTATGGAATGCAAAGATAACATCAATTCCATATATATGGCATTGTATTTTAAATTTGAAATTTTTCAATAAAGGATGGAATGTGGTGCTACACAATCTTAGATATCATTAAGAAATATTTTGTCTCCTCAAGTTTCTGTATTAAAAATACCCAGTTTCTTTTACATACGGTAACCTTCAAATTTAATGGTTATTAAGTTTTGATTTTAATGATAATTATATAAAATTATTTCACTTTTTTTTAATCGTAAAATCTCTATTAATTTTTCAAAATATTACATTGCAGTAGTTTCATAATTAGTTTTCGAAAAAAATATTTTGATCATGTTTGGAATTTAAATTTCTATTTGTTTGTTTATTTATTATTTTTTTTAAATTATGAAATTACACTTAATTTTTTGATTTTGATGATGATATTAAACATAAATTTATAATATTTTTATTTGTTATAAATTTTTGACATTCTTTAATTTTTTATTAAAAATTCAAATACATTTAGAAAACGAATTTATTATAAATGTTGTTTTTTTTTTAAAACCATTTAATCCTTAATTTTTATTTGTCTTTTTATTCATCCAATAATGTTTATACACTTTTTCCTTTAATAGAACTAAGTAACCCAAAAATGTAGAGAAAACATTTAAGTATATATAATAATATATTATTATATATATATATAAATATATATATATATATTATACTTTAAAAAATATTTTGAATTGCATTAAAATATATATACTTTCTTTAAAAAATCATATATTTAATTGTTAATAAGTAATGAAAATAGTTATTTGTAAATTTTAGTTAATAGAGTTATTATTATTATTTAGGCAAAATCTTATTATTTGAAATAATTTACTAATGATTTACATGGTTTCCTTTCATTTGAGGAAGATGAATTCTTCAGCAATTTAAAAGTAATTTTAGGTCTTACTTCAAAATCAAAGGCCTAATAATATTTTCAACAAAACTAATCTCCCTTTTGATTATGGCTCATATTACTTTTAATGAAATTATGTATTTTCTAGACCCAACAAGCTCTCTTACTTGGGAGAATAGAATCCAAGTGAAGTGAGAATTAAACTCATTAGCTACCACCCAAATTATTATCTCTAAACCAATTTCAAATATAACCTATATGTCTTACATTTTTGTCTTGATTAACTTTTAATTTAAACATTCCAAATATATTATCATATCTGATCATCGTAATTTTAGATAAATATACATTTTCAACTTTTTAGTTCACACTTATTCTAAAGTTAATGAATGTTAGGATTGATTTCATGGACAATGGGCTTGTATATAGTACAAATTAATAATAAAAAGTAACATATTTAACAATAACATATATTTTAATTTAGCTATATTTAAACTAAACTACTTTAATTTAGTTATATTTAAACTAAACAGTAGGGACTAGCTACTATGTAGCAATTATTGGTGATTGAAATAGTTTCTTATTACATGGTCGTTGAGGTTAGATTTAGGTTTTTCTTCACAATTTGTCCAATAAAATTGTAAACAAAATTAAAAAAAGACATAAAAAACAAAAAAACTCACACATAAATCCAACTACTAATTTAATAAATTAAACACTCTCCCCAGGCTATGTTAGTGACAAAGGAAATAAAAAAACTTCAATTCCAATCAATCAAATGTAGCCTCTCAACATTATGAATCATTATTATGACTAGTGATGGGATGATATTTCATGGGGATATTTAAAAAAAAAATAAAAAATAAAAATCATAATTTTTTCTATATATGATGTTTTAATATTTATTTATTTATTATTAAATAAATTGGTATAATTAACTTAATATTTAAATATAAATAATTCACAATTTCAATCATAATTAATACAAATAATTAATATTGTTATTTAAAAATTAATAATATTTAGTAATAGTTATAGGTAAATTTTGTTATAAATTAAAAAAAATAATGAATTGTTAAATAAAATATGAATAAACATATTTATCGAAAATAATTATTGTGTTGAGAGGGATTTTCTAACCTAGTATGAAAGAGATGTTGTAACGTTTCGTTATGTAAACATTTTGACCTGATCAAATTACATAAAAATAAAAATAAAATAAAATTATTAATGTAATAGTAATGGTTGTCTTTTACACACATATATAACTAGCTTAGGTTCATCTTAACTCTAGATCTATCATGTGTTTGAGAGGCATAAAATCTCTCAAGGTGTGAACCTCCTTTTTTAGTGCAAAACTTGAGGAAAGATTTACACATAGATATATTTAATCCCTCTCTAGGCTTGATAGATCCAGAATTAAGATGGATCTAGGTTGGTTTACTTATAATTGAAACAAAAAGAGATTTAAATCATATAAAAAACAAGTTTATGTAAATAATTACCAATAGTACATTAAGTCTGGACAACATTGTAATAATTGGATCTATTCATATTGTTCAATGTATATTAGCTATTAATGTAGCTAGAAAGAAGTTGCACACACACATTATTGTATATAATGTTGTCAAGAAATCTTCACAAAATTATTAATTTTTAGGAAAAAACAATTAACAAAACATTTTCAATTAATCATTATTTTTTTCGTTTACTTACCAATTCAATGACAACATTGTAATAATTGGATCTATTCATATTGTTCCATGTATATTAGCTATTAATATTATGCAGCTAGAAAGAAGTTACACACACATTCTTGTATATAATGTTGTCAACTAATCTTCACAAAATTATTAATTTTTACGAAAAACAATTAAAAAAACATTTTACATTAATCATTATTTTTTTCGCTTTACTAACTAATTCAATAACCACCATATTGTTATAATATTTTATTAATATAATACTAAGTTAATATTATTGTGCCAAGGAGTGCTCTCCATATGGTAGAGTTATTGTGATTTAATGTCAAGTTTAACATCTTGACTCAATCAAATTACGTAAAAATAATTAAATTGGCCTAGATCCATCTTAACTTCAAATATACCAAGAGTGGAGAGGGATCAAATCACTTAAGATGCAAACCTCTTTTAGAGTGAAAAGATATTTGATCCCTTTCAACCCTTGGTAGATCTGGAGTTAAGATGGATCTAGGCTGGTATATTTTATGCGCCAAGAGGCGCTCTCCAGTATGAGAGATATGTTGTAATGTTGTGTTTGACATTTTGACTCAGTCAAAATAAAACAAAATAAAATTATAAAAAATAAAATAAAACATAAAATTATCAAGCCTAGTATGATAGAGATATTGTAATTTCTTGTTTAACATTTTGACTTAGTCAAAATAAAATAAATAGATAACATAATTTTTTTACACAAAAATGAGTAATATTGTATTAAAGTCTACACTCAGATGCAACAAATGTGCAGGAAATGGAGTACATGATTTCTCTTGCAAACTAGTTTTCCAGGGAGGAAATTTCTACTAGCACCAAAATTCTAACTAAAAGACATACAAAAATAGAGTGTCGATATGAGAATACTTTACGAAATTTCCCAAGAAAAAAGACACATTTGAATTCAGTGCACATCCGAAGATAGTGTTTGGATCCTTAACTAAAGGTCTATTGCGTTTTGGAAGGTAATTTCCTTCATGCTTGCTAGAGGCACTAGATTCGACACTAATACTTTTCCTAGTAGTGTTATGGGTTTGAAGGGCATCTATTTGTTAGAGAAGTGTGTCAACTTCATTTGCCTAGTGAGCTATGTTGAACTTAAGCTCTTGGATTTCTTCCATTAAGTTGATGATGATGCTCATATGTTCCTACAATTTCTCTTTAGTTTCCATGATCTCTAAGGTCAAGGATTCATCTTGGTGAGAGCACTCTTGACATTTGTGGTAACCCCTAGAACCTTAGTGGGAACCTCTGTGGGTCTTCATTACCACTCAGGGAAGGGAACAAGGACTGAAAATTTTGAATTCCCACAAATAGGAAGTCTATAATTCGGGGTCAATTGTATTCCAGGAAAG
This sequence comes from Pinus taeda, assembly GCA_000404065.3. Lineage (NCBI taxonomy): Eukaryota > Viridiplantae > Streptophyta > Pinopsida > Pinales > Pinaceae > Pinus > Pinus taeda. The sequence continues at coordinate 45,987 of APFE030271621.1, forward strand.
GGGTTGAGCACTCAAAATACTATTGTTTTAAGGAGGAAGGGGAACATGATCAATATGCACAGAGGCAGGGTATCGGTAGAAACTTGTGGATTACCAGTGGGATTTAAAGACAAGGGCTCGGGAGACCCATAAAAATTTAGAGAACTTTGGGTTGTGAGAGTTTGAAATGTTAAAGGATCAAGACTAGAACCTAATTAAATCATCTAGATTTCTAGAGGGCCAATGAACCATAAAGAGGAGAGAGACTGACATATGAATTGAAACAAAGGTCAAGGGATGACATAATAACAGAAGAAATTGAAGACCAATTATGGAGGTTGGTAAAGTAAGCCTTCATGCATGACTGAAACAATCTAATTCTCGTCGATAAATGTCTAAATCCCAAAATCCAAGTATGGTGTCAATGTCTCCATGACGACTGATGCTATCATGTGAAATCCTAGACCATTGGGTGCATGAAGAAGTCAAATAAACCATTGCAAAGCTGAGGATGGGCATAATAGACATAAAGTCCCCCCCATAAGAGTTTGAAAGGAGGGAGACCTGGTGGATGAAGTCCATGGACAATTAAGTGCTAAGGAGCCATGAATTTATTCACCTAGGAAAGTTGCCCCCATGTTTCACCATTTAATCAACCATGGTGCTTCATAAATTCAACCACATAGGAGCATGTAACTAGATGTGTTGGGGAGTCGATGAAATGAAGTGAGTGTTGCCGAATAAAGGTACTATTTGCGTGCGAGAGAGGAGGTCTGACCTCATATGCAAGTAACGATGCCCTGTTGAATGACATGTCGACCGAATTGACAAGCCCACACATTTTGTTCAATTTTCCAAGGCGTGATATAAACTTGGGGATTGGGATGACTATCATTAGGAATTTATTAAGGGGGGAAGGAATAATTAAGGGAGGGGGGGGTGTCATGGGATGCCTCGCCACTGGCGAACGCCATTAATTTCCACTTGTCTAGCTTGAAGGTTACGAGCATGGTTTACTTGGAGATCCACCTCTATATTCTAATGTCGCAGTGCATGGAAAAAGGTAAAAACATTAAATTAATAATTATAATTATAATTATTAATTAAACCAACCTTGGTCCATCTTAACTCCAACCACCAAGCGCTAAGAGGGATCAAATCTCCTGAGATGCAAACCTCTTTTAGAGTGAAAATAAATTTGGTCCCTCTTGACACTTGGTAGATCTGAAATTAAGATGAATCTACACTGGTATAATTAATACTAATTAGTTACATATATAATTAACTATTATAATATATAGATAATATTGTAATAATGATTATATATATAGATAAAATTGACTTATTTACTTGTTTATTAAGTTATGATATATAGAGTTATATTAGGAGACTACAATAATATGTACATAATATTAAATATAGATAAATGTTATATTAATCATTTAAATTCAATTTAAGTTTTTAAATATGTAAAAGATATATTTTTTAAATTTTAATGAAAAATGTATATTAAATTGCATTAAAATAAAGTAAGACTAAATGGTAAATTGAAATTAAAGAAATATTTCCCATTGCTAATCCTTTTAAAAATTTGTACTACCTCTAAATCAATACTTAAAGGTGTATACTTAAAAGGAAAAAAAACCACTAATTTTTTTTTTGTTAAAAACCACTAAAAATTTTGTTAAATAAATCTTAAACATATTTATTTAAGGGCAAGACAAGCATGGGAGAGGGCATGTTAATTGTTTTTTTCACAGAGAAAAATATGTATAGTATTATATTGAGTCAATATAATGAGAGCAAAAGATACAACATGGATCAAAACTTTCCTGCTTGTCAGCCCGAGAGGTCATAATCATATAAACAGATCTAGACATCTCACCAACATATGAAGACATATAAAAACATGCAGGCATATACCCTAAGAATATCAATATGTCATCGAAACAAAAACATAGCACCAATTCAGTCTCTTCCGGGACAGATGTCAGAAAACATATAAAAGGGATTTAACTGGTAACAAAAAAGTAGATAGGAAAGGAGAGAAGATCATATTCCAGGGATGGAAAAATCCTGAATGTAGCAAGAACGGTCTCCCTCGGAAACCATCAAAGACCAATAACCCGGCTCTATAGAAAGCCCCTTCTTTGACAGATGATCAGCATGGGTATTTTGGAAGTGGTAGATGTGGTGAATTGAGCACTGTTCCAATTTGTTTTAGAAATACATAATCCTGTCCAACCATCCTGCCAAATGAGGACAGCTGATGTGACATGCTCCCTTAACATGGTCAATCATCGTTTTAGAATCCCCGAAGATTGTAATGTTTTGTATACCAAAAAATACACAAAAAGCAAGCAAACCAGCAAGAGCTCTCGCCTCGGCCAAGCTGTTAGTTCCGTTCCCACCATTCCAAGATAAAAAAATATTGTAACTTCTCGTCCATTATGACATGGACCCCGCATCCACATATATTTAGCTGCTCGGCCCCATCAAAAAAAGCACAGGGAAAACCTCTGTGTGGATCAACGGCCTCTATTTTCCAATCCTTTTTCAACTCGTGCATTTTAACAGACATCCCATCATGCAAGGATAAAATATGGTTTAAGGTAGTCTCTAATGGCTCTTTTGAATCTTTGAAAATCTTGGCATTCCTCCATTTCCATAAGCTCCATAATGTCATGATAAATAGAGATTGTCTAGTGTACATTTGCAAGCACCACCATTGAAAAGCATCCTGTATTGAAACAAAAACCACGTGAGGAAAACCAAAAAGCATAGACAATTTATACCATATCTGAAGAGTGGAGTTGCATCGAAAGAACATGTGTAGATTAGATTCCTCCGCAGCTTCGCACATAACACATCTACTCGGATCATGCCAGCATTTCTTCCTCAATGTTTCCCAGGTCAGATTCCTGTTGTAGAAGACCAACCATGAAAACAGGATCATTTTGAGAGGGCATTTCGATTTCCAAAAGCTCGGGGGGGAAATTGAGCAAGGGTCAGGAAGCTTTGAATTGATCATATCAGCGTAGATGTCTTCTACACACGCTGGCGACTTGGCTTTTGGAATGACCCACGTGAGTTGGTCCGAAGTCTCGGCGCTGAGGATACCCATACTACAAATAGCATTTCTAACATATTTCCATACCGGACAGAGCGTGTCTGGTAAATTGAGCTCGTGGGCATATTTCCATATTGGAATAGGCCCATTCCAAGAAGAAATCAATTTATCCCATGTAAAAAAGCCTCTCCTGTGAAAAAGTTGGAGGAGGCAATCAGGGAAGAGAACACCTTCACACCCGCCCACGATGGCATCTAGACCGATCAAGATACGGTTGCCAGTAAACAGGTTCCATCTAAGGTGCTCCAAAAATAACGCTGAACCTTTCTGAGACTTAGCCAAATAGCAAATTCGTGTCTAACCCCAATAGTACCCCTCCTATACCAAAACTCCAAATCTCTGTCGTGCATGTATTTCTTCCTAATAGTCAGACTCCATAGACTATCACCGAAGATGCCTCTCCACAGAGTTTTGCATAAAAGCGCTCTTCCAAAAGTACGCATATCTAACAAGCCCCAGCCACCGAGCTTCTTTGGAAGAGAAATTTTTTCCAGCTTCACCAAATGGATTTTACTTCTGACAGATCTACCACCCCATATAAAATTAGCCATCAGTTTGTTCACCTTGAGAATAATTCTTGCTGGAAGGAAGTAGATAAGAGCCCAATAAATAGATAGTTGCGCTAAAACAGCCTGTGAGAGAACAATTCTACCTGCCAAAGAAAGGGATTTATATTCCCAGGCCGATATTTTTTTGTAGAATCTTTCCACCACCCATTGCTAATCCGCTTTGGAATAGCCCTTGGCCTTGAGCTGGAAACCCAGATATTTCAATGCCCGCGATCTTGATTCGATACCAAGCACATCCGCAATCCATATCACTAGTTCCATGTTTGTGTCATTGTGGAAAAGTGAGGATTTTCCTTTATTAATATATAACCTAGTAGCTCTCTCGAATCTATTTAGAATTTCATTGAGACAAATCCAAGAGGCTCTACATAGCATAGCAAAAATTAGCACATCATCAACAAAGAGGTTGTGAGATAGATAGATGTCCTTACATATCCTAACCGGCCTGCATCTCTTTTCGGCAACTGCATTGTTGATCTGAAGGCTGAGGGAATTCATCGCCAAGATAAATATAAGAGAAGGGAGGGGGCACCCCTGTCGGAGACCCCTCTCCGCTATGAAGAAAGGAGAGGGCATGTCATTAATAATGACCGAGTAGTGGATGTTTTCAACGCATGACATGATCCAATTGATGGATTGTGGAATTAGTCCAATCTTTGCCAACATACATCTAATGAATCCCCAATCCAAACAATCGTAAGCTCTCTGCAAATCTATTTTAAGAATGGTTGCATCCTTATTCCTCGAAATCATAGAAAACAAACTTTCCTGTGTAATAGCAACAACATCCAATATATTGCGCCCCTTTAAAAAGGCATGCTGGTCCTTGGAGAGGAAAGTGGCCAACGTCGGTTTCATTCTCTCCACAATAATTTTGGAAATGATCTTAAAGGAGATATTACATAACGATATTGGATTGAAATCATGAAAGGATTCCGCACCTGCCTTTTTGGGAATTAGAGCAATCTGGGTCGATGAAATGATGTGGTGAATACTGCCACACATCCGAGATGCCTCGACCATCCGTAGTAGGTCTTCTTTTAAGATATTGTAAAAATGAGAGATAAATTCTATGGTCCAGCCTTCAGGCCTGGGCATTTATCCTTTTTGAAAGCTTTGATAGTGCCTATTGATTGATAATATTCTTGTTTTCAAACTAGTCTTTTTATTGACCCATTTATCTGCATTTTGATTATTTTGTTAAAGAATATAAAAAAATAAATAATTTTCCTTTAAGTGTTTTTTAATTTACTATCTTTAAAAAAAAAAGCCTAAATATTTAGCTAATAATCCCCAGATAGAATAAATCTTCAAAAAAAACTCATGAGATTCTACTAATTATTTAATCTAAGTCTAGAAAAATAACTAGGGCACCTACTATCCCTATTAAAAAATAGTGTTTTTTAGAGGTCACAATTTAGTTTGGACTGCAAAATTCTCACTAGAATTAGGTGAATTTTTTTTCAAAAAATCTAATTTCAATAGTGTTTGAACAGTTTTTTAAATGATGGAAATGGATTCAACACCATAAAAATTTAAATGATGGAAATAGATTTAACACCATAAAAATCCTTGTGACAGCCAAAACTTTGAAATTTAACAATAACCTAGATTTCCAAAAATTTCGGACCAATTAAATTTGGGAATTTATAATCTCCTTGAACAAGAGCTTTAAAAAAGTACCAGCGAATTTAATCTCGAATTCCTAAATATGTAAATATATCCTTCGGACGCATATTAAAATAATAATTTTGTGCATGAAACACTGAATGAAACACTGATTGTTGAGAAGTTTCGTGGAAGGTTTTAATCACTGGTCCAAAGTCATGAGGTTTGAATATTTGATCAGACAATCAAATTAAAAATTGGAAGCAAAATACGAATAGGGAAGTACAACTGACTCTGACTCACCACGAGACTTCCAGGAAGCAGAGATGTGCGTAGGATTCGGCTAATTTGTTAGTTTTCCCATTCTAATTTTGGTAGGGACTATTTTTTCCAACTGCAGGTTGCAATTATAAACTCTACATGGATTTGTAGGCAGTTGAGACTATCGAATTCACGATTTCAAATCCAAAATAGAGATCTCAGTATTTTGAAATTACCGGATTTAGAAAATAAGGCGATACGATTGCCACGAATGGGTGCATTGAATTCGTAATTTGACTAGATGAGCATTCCACGTGGGATTTTGTTGGATGCTACGACGACAGAGGAAAGTTCGTGGTTCCTGGAATTGGATGAGAGCATGATTCGCGAAATGAAACTAGCTTCAAATGGGAGGAGACCAGCTGTACCATTTCATTCCTTACATTCTGACCACTTTACTCTGGGAGAGGGATTTCCAATTGCTCTGAATTCGAAGCCCTGGTTACCATTTCATTCCTTACATTCTGACCACTTTACTCTGGGAGGGGGATTTCCAATTGCTCTGAATTCAAAGCCCTGGAAGTACATAGTGTAAGCACTCTCTTTCCTCTTTTTTTTTCAAAGAAATAAATGTTATTACTAACACAATTTTCTGAGATCTGAAATTTTCAGTGCAGTATTTGATTTGCTTGATAGTTTGGCACAGAGATCTTGAATTTCAGTTCATATTTGATTTACTTGATAGTTTGGTACAGAGATCTTGAATTTCAGTGCATTATTTGATTTACTTGATAGTCTTGATCGAGTAATTGATGAGCAGTGGTTGGGGAATTGACGAGGGCTATTAATTCATTGTATTACAGGAGGGGATTCTATAGCTGTAATGCTGCCGGGTGTAGAGTGTGCGCGCAGGCGACGGGCTTACCAGGGAACTGTTTTCGTAGATGACTCGCACAGGCGTGCTTGTCATCTCGCCTATTACGAGCCCTTCTTGGATCGCCGATCTTCAAGTAGCCTAACGGTATCTTTTCAATCCTCTGTTCCATGTTTGTGCGGGATAGTTTTATCATCTCTGATTTGTATGTAGTAACACATCACAATTTGGTTTTTTATTTTGAGCCCGGGATGCTCGGTGATCAAACGTAACTCTGCTTATTAGGCTTTCACTTGGGTGGGGAGACCACTAACATAACTAAGTGGATTTCCTGTTAAGATGTGTGGGTGGAAGCTTCATGGTTGTCTGTGTGCATAGCGCGTTTGTGTTTCAATTTTCTTTGGGGATATGATGTCCCTTTTCATTATAATGGCTCAAAGAATGTTTCGTAGAAATGCAGAGGCCGAGGTTTTTCTGAGTACAAAAATCAATCCGAAAAAGTTCAGGACATATATCCATATGGTAAACCCCATAAAAATTTTGGACCATTCCAGAAAAAAATTCCCTTGATTTTTCAAATATAATTGACTACTTCCTAATATTGATTTTGGGATGACGAAGTGCAATGTCCAAAGGTAACTCCATGTCTATAATCACCCACGTTTTCATAGTTGGCTCCGGAGATCCACATTGGTTTATGAATTTTCTATCCCACGGTCTAGCTACTCAGATTCATAATTTCACCCACAGTGGCCTTGGTGAATCAGGGCACTCTCCAAAGCTAATTTCATGTTTATAAGCCTAGGAAGTACACATTGGTTTTTTATGAATTTTCTATCACCATGGTCTAGCTACTCAGATTTACAATTTCATTCATACTGTCCATGCTGATTCAGGGACTTTTCAAATCGCCTGCCCCAAAAGGCTTTAAGAAAGCCACCGGATGATAGGCGTATGAACGGTAAAAGAAGGCAGGCCCTACTCATTTGGGCTTCAACTCATTGCCATATCTATATCTAATCCTATCTTTCTTTCAGAAAGCATGCTTTCTAATGACCCAAATCTCCTTTCATTCTAACAAATTTTCAGTCTTATAAACATGTTACTTCACCCACTGTATGCTGCCATACAATAGATGATTTCTTTGATTATATGATGGCTCTCCCTTTTCTTTATAGTGAAAAATGGCTGATGCAACAGTTTTTTTGATGAAATGCAGGGGCAGAGGTTTATCTGTACCTAAAATCAGTCCGAAATATTTCAGGACGTGTATTCATATTATTAGCCCCGTAAAAGTCTGGGATTATTTCAGAAAAAAATCCTCTCATAGATTATTTGGACTTTTCAAATAGAATTGATTACTTCTTAATATTGATTTTGAGGTGATGAGGTTTAGGGTCCATCTTTATAGGCACCCACGTTTTCATAGTTGGCTTAGGAGGTTCACACTGATTGTTTATGAATTTTCTATCACCTTAGTCTAACTACTAAGACTCAAAATTTCAATCATTCCGGTCTTGGTGAATCAGGGCACTTTCCAAATCACATTCCCCAACAGGATTCAAGAAAGCCGCTGGAGGAAGGGGGATAAACAGTAAAAGCTCTCGGTGAACATCTGCCTGTCTTTAAAAGAGGGAAGGACCTACTCATTCGGGATTCGACTCATTGCCATATCTATATCTAATGCTATCTGTCTTTCAGAATTTCTAATGACCTGAATTTCCTTTCATCCATACTCAAAAATTGTCATCCCATAAACATGTCACTTCAACCACTATATGCTATCATATAATAGACGAGTGTCAAAAAACTCTTGTTTCGTGAAGGGTTTCAGGAGCTTTGACAAGGGGCACGCAAAGTGCACCATTCCTGGTAATCTGTGCCAGAATCCAGTGAAATATTGCAGGCATGGTTGTGATTGATCCACTTATTTTTAGGTTTTTAAGGATTTGGGTAAATTTGGAGAGTGCCAAAGTACTTAGGGGCAGATTTCTCTATGGACAGAAATATTGCTGGAAATGGAGGACGTTTTGAGTGCCCCATATCCCACGGTTTCCAGAAAGAGTTGGTTGACCAAGACTGTCCTCCTCCTGAGTGTTGCTGGTTTTGTACTTCTGCAGAGCGAGCTTGTGTTCCCTGTCTCCCGCTTCCTCTAGGGTTGAGGATTCTGCCGTTATGTGACAGAAGACAGTTGGATGGAGCTAATCGATTGTGAAACCTGAATGAGAAAGGTGGCGAAAGAGTGGAACCTACATGGTTGAATAGTTTGGGCCACGTTTAATTGGAAGGGCAGTTGTGGAGGTTATCCTTCACCATTGTACTGTAATGGATTGACTTGCCAATGCCATATCTGGTGGTAGGTTTGAGGGTAAATTGGGAAGAGTGCAACATTTATGAGAGATTAATTTGGGCCTTGTGGGACAGGTTGACGTCCTTTTGCCAAGGGTCACTGTGGCTCCTAGGGGTTAAAATAGGATTTGGAACACCTTTCTTGATTTAAAGGTTATCCATCTTTACTATTTCTTAGAGATACCTATGTTAGTTATCCAGTCAACAACCTAATTTCAGGTTCATTCAAAGCAAGCTATTTGCCTTCACAGTTCCTGTCAAATTCCGAGGGATGTTGATGCTAATTACTCACTATTGGATTCAAATCTCCCCCCTTAAAGTAGTCTATCATTAATTTTGAATCATCCTCAAATATGATGTTCTTGGAACCTTGTTTGAAGCCTTCTTTGATTCCATATTGGTAGATACGCTTGCAATGTATCCTTCATAATCCCCAAATACTTGTCCTGCCCAAGCTAAACACAGGTTACCTTTAGAGTCTCTATTGAAATTGTAATTGATGTACCCTCTAGGGGGTGTTGGGTGGGGGGCGGAGAGCGGGGAAGAATTGCATGGCTGCTGGTCAATCAATTGATTGCCCAAGTTCTTTCCTTTAATGGAGACTAGCTAAGATGCCATCTTGATGGCTCCTTGTTGATCTAATTTGTTTGGGCATAGTTTTATCGATTTCAGGGATATCTTTTTCTTTGTTTCTCTAAATCTTGGAGACGAAATGTCTGTTTCAAACTTTTGATACAAGTCGTACTTTTGCTAGCCTACATAGTTTTACAAAACTGCAGAACTGCTTTTGTATATACGTTATTTTGTATGGATTAACAGCTCATGCATAATTATGTCTTTCTTTAAAACTTAAAAATTGTCAGAAACGGGAGTTTTTGGTGTCACCTTTACTTTATATGTAGTCACAAGGAGTTGGGTCTGAAATTTAATGGATGGTTCTTAACCTCTTATTACAATTCTTAAAGGCATTGGTAGTATCTGCTCACAGGTGCCTTCACGAAATTGGGTCCAGAATTGTGCGTTGGTATTCTTGGAAATTAGGAACCAAAACCTTTAACCCTGGAGAGCTCATTCTTCCTGTGGCTCCCCTTTGACATCAAGGAGACTAGAATATTTGTTTGTATGTTATATGGATTTTATGTATTCGTCAGCATACAATGTCGTGGGGATATTGCTCATTGGTATGAATATATGTGATTGGGATAAAAATGAAGGGTTGCATTATATGATTTAACTAAAAAACGCTATTGTTAATAAAGTTTCTTTCCCTTTTCGCTGTTAAGAAACATGCAATGTTGAATGAATGACAAGGCAGAAGTATTATGCCATATCAAGCTTTTTCTCAAGTGTACGTCTACATGTAATAAGAGTAACATTTTATTTCTATGGCAGACAAGACCTATAACCGTATCTGAGACAAACCAGAATGGTAATGATAAGCTTAATGGAGCTGTACTTGAGGCACGGAAACGATTAGAGGGGAGACTAAGGACATCATCAACGGTAAACAAGAGGTTTGTAGATTAATTCTTGACTGAGTATTATTTACATGAAGTTGCTTTCTATTGAGAGTGTTTAAGGCTGCAAATTGTAAATATTTATTTGGGCTTATCTTTGAGTTGTCTCTATCAAACAATAGATGCATATTGATAGTGGTGAAAATATTTTCATTATATACAGGCATAGTCAAATCATGCCGATTAATAATAGAGATCGGTATACTGTTGGTAGCTTGACCACAGAAAGAAGGCAACAATCCGAATTCGTTAGAGAAGGTGTCCAGCCTGCTTCTGTAGCAACGAGTAAATCATGTATTTCTCTTCTAAGGAAAGAAGTATATAGACCAGAAACAAAAAGAGGAGAATCTTGGTTGAAGTTAAAATCAAGACCATTGGAAGAGGAGGATTGTGCTGTGTGCTTAGATTGCTTCAAACTGAATCAGGTGCTTATCCATCTTCCATGTGGCCATAAGTTTCACTCATCTTGCCTGATTCCGTGGTTGGATAACAATCAACATTGTCCATATTGTAGGGGCAAAATTTTACCTTAACACATTTTTATTTGAACCTTTGAGACTATCAAATGTTTCTATATACCATATCAGAAACACACGTTTTTGATATGGGTCAGCAGTTGGGGAAGTAGCTAGGAGTCGATCAACTGCATGTATTTGATATTTATAAAATGAATCAAGTTTCTTTTATGTTGAGATAGTGGATAACAGGTGGATCCCTTCGTTATGTGTAACTAGATCAAAGAGGAAAATGTTCTGTAAATATGACAGTAAAATATTGGGATTCAATTCATGTAAGCAAAAAATTCCCAAATTCAATTTTAGTTTTGCTGTGATTATTTGATGACTGATTAATCCCCAATGTCCATTCTCGGTGGTAGCTGAAGACAGGCAGGCTGTCACTTGGATGTGTTGCCCTTGAAGTGTTTAGTTTCAATTTTTTACAATGTGATATGTACATATTTCTATAAACAATTTCTGAGTATCATCAGATATTAAGTAAATGGAGGGATTCTATATCATAATTGTGATCAATAATTATAATATTATAATGATGGATATAATTACTAAAATACTTAGTGTAACAGTTTTTTGTTGGATGATCATTCCAACATCCTATGGCCGACAAAATGATAGAAAATCCCTCCTTTTATTGGATAATTGATCATGTAATTCATGCTTCAGCCTAAATTTGGCAAGCTTAATTCACAACATGGACCACTTCAATTCATTTTTTTCTTTATAAGGAAACACAACTAAAACATTGTTGAGGAGCACCTGTAAAATCCAGATTTTATTTCCACGTTAATTTCTCCCATTAAAGATAAATAAATGCTCAGAGACCTCATATACTATACAGATATTGTAAAATTATGCAATAGTGCTTGCCAAAGAGTGAGGGAAGCAGATTGCTTGAGATTGGTCCATATGCAGAAAGGATGCAACCTTTCAAAACATAAATGATAAAACTGATTACCCGAATAGTACAATACTTACCTACAAACGACAGGACCATAAGCTATAAAATTGGCAGGATCACTGTAACCAACTAATAAGTAAATATTTTGAGATGCCAAATTCAGTGGATCACATCCTAGCCAACTAATAGGTAATATAATTTAATATTTAAAATGTTATGCTTAGATCACTATATGCACTCCCCTTTTAAGTGCTTTTCCTTGAAAAGAGATGGCTACAGTGAATGGACTCTTCACCTTTCATTGTAGTGTTTGTTGTAGTGCAGACATTCCCTTAGCTTTTGGATTATGTGATATTTTTGTGGGCTTTTGGATCTGCAACCATTGCAGTTTTGGGTTGAGCACTCATTGTTGTATGTTGTTCGATGTTTTGTGCAAACTTGGTGGTTCTCGTTGTGAATTGTATAGCCCTTAAAGGTTGCTAGCTGTTGTACACATAACATATACACAGTGCACACATACCCGATTCCAACATCGGTCACGTAAAATGTATCTTGGAGGCTATAATAACCAAGTTGGAATGCAACATTTGGGATGACCATTCACAAGGGGTATATTTATGGCAGACAATGAAAATAGGATATTTGATATGTGCCATGTTGGAATACCAACCGGGATGATCTTATCAAAAAAATTTAGTCTAGATCAACCGTGATCAATATGTTCTGATTACATTGGTTTCTTTTCCTCTGGTGTTGCATTGATTGTCTATTTTGATTTATCCAACCCCTTTGAAGTGTTGGGGCTCTGCTTAATTACTACAAATTGCTGGTTCCTTGCCATATATAGTTTATTGTGAGGTCAAACATGATCTTATGAGTACGGTCTCCCTCCCACATGTATGACATGATTTTCTTCCTTTCAATGTTATTTTTTTTTTTATCTTCACTAGGACTATTTCTTTAAGTGCATATGTCATTCCCTTATTTAAGTGTTGAGAGTTTTTTGTCCACCTTTGAAGAATTCTAGGAGCAAACTACTGTTTTCACTGGTATCTCATCCCTGAAGTTTTCTATATAAAATTCTGACTTGATAATGCCCCATATCTGTGTTTGATTCCGAGATTTGAAAATTTTCAGTAAATTGATACTACAAATTCCATTTGTAAAAGAGATGGGCAAGTTATATTTCATCGGGTGTAATCCATTTCCAATAGGCCCTTTGGTAAAATGCTCTGGTGAAATTGCCAAGCACATTTTGAGCAGAATTCTTCTCCTACCACTTTGTTCCCCATGGATGGAGTGGTCCATCCATAGATTAGAGCAATGTTATTCTTCTTTCTTCAATAAAGATTTCTATGTCCTGAATATCATGTTGATTATTTGAATTGATTCATGAGGTTCCACTTCACTGTGAAACTTAAATGAAGATATTTATTTCAGAGGTAGGAAATCTCCAATTATTAGTTCCTAATCCTACATGGCTTATATTAGGTTTACTGATGTTTCTACAAATTATGAGATGTAGTAGAGCTTTTATTTGTGCCCGGATAGTTTTGATGTAGAGTTTGTTCAATGTCACTTGTATTGGGTAGTAGTCTCCATTAATTTGGTTTGACTTTTGTGCATGTCATCTTAACCTTATTGTTAATCATCCTCTTATATTTTTTTACCATATTTATATTATTTTGTAATTCTTCTATTAAATAGCTTTGTGTTTTGGTTTCTACTTTTTTAAAGAGATTGATTATCTCTAGAAATACACTCTTTTATAGTTAAATAAAACATTTTGAAATAGAGAAATATATCTTTAATAATGATAATCATAATTTGTGTATATTTATAATTAAATAAACTTTTCAAAATAGAAAAATATATCCTCGACAATGATAACCATAATTAGAAAAACTAGGTAATGTGTTTCTTTACTTACCCCAGAACCTAAAGTAATGGCTACTTGTCTTTGCCCCCTTATAAGAATACTAACCTTTTTATCAAATAAGATTAATCACAATTTCTCAATATTTGTAACATAAGATTGACCACAACCTCTTAGTAGGTTTTTCTTTTCCAAGGGAAATCATCCTCTTTCATAGCTCGAGGGTGAGAGTGAGGATCAATGCGCAATATTCATAGGCATGTAGCCATTACAACAATATTTATCACGATCATCTCACTCACAGGGAATTGAACTTGGGTCAGAGAGATAACAAGCATTTTTTCCAACCACCCAAGATAACCCCAATTGACCACAACCTCTCAATAGATTATTAATAGAGAAAGATGGTTAAATCAATATTATTGTAAAATATTTATCATATCAATGATGTCACTGACCTCTAGCTTTGTTTTCATTAAAGTTGATTTGGTTATTCATGAAAGTCCTTATGTAATCTTATTTGTATCCTCAGTTGTTTGAATAGCCTCATTTGCATTCTCAAACATTTGTTTAGGATCAAGGACCAATAATATCAAGATAGGTTCTATTTAATTGAGACCCACATCTCCAATCACTGATATTAGAGGGAGATAATTATCTAGACCTTGAGAAACAAAGCCATAAATTTATGCTTATCTCCACCTATATAATATGAATAAATGACTGAAGTGTTGAGAAACCCACCAACTCGTTCCCCATTAATATGTGATTTTGGCTCCATTGCCACTCTAGAGAAAAAAAGGAAGAAGCCAAAAGTAGTAGTGTTAACGGAAAGAGGCCAGTGAAGCCACCTAGAAATAGTGAAGCTAAGGTGTGGGCAATTGCAAGTGATAATGGAAACAACAAAGCAAAGTAGCCCAAATTTGGGAGTGGTAAAGAAAAGGTTGTTGAAGAGGTGTGGAGATTAAAATGGTCATTCATTTTTGGAGGAACATGTACCCTATTGGCCATTAATATTTAGAAAGGGTTCCCTTGACAGTGTATCTATCAATTCAATTATGGCACAATTGCTTCTCCTAAACTATTTGTCATTGGATTCACAAATGAACTAATGAGCACAATGCACGGGTAACATTAACACCCCAGATCAATCAATCAATGAAACAAGGGATAAATAAGATTTAAATATTTATGAAAAATAATAAAATGATATTTTTAATGTATGACTATAAAAAAATATGCAATTTTTTTGTCAACAAAATAATAATAAGCATTCAATGGCAAATTGAATGTTACGTTACCATGACATAGTGACAATGATTTGATAATCAATGATTCTATAGTCCATACCTTAGTCATTTTATTATTAGCCTTTGCTAAGTAGGGACTTGTGTATTCATTTTTTTTCATTAAATCTTAATCGTAAACTATCATTTAAAGAGAAATTTGATAATATTTATAATGCTTAACAAATATAAGTATAAAACTGTCTTTGAAAATTAAAATAAACAATTGTTTTTTTTCCTCTTGCTTTTTTATTGGAAGAAGGCTTTTAAAATTATTAATATAGTGGTAGGGGTGGGGAAAGGGTTGTGATCAATTGTTTATTTTATGCTTATTTTTATCGAGTTGAAAATTTGTTGGCCTCCATTTACTTGAAGGATGAGGGACACTAATAAGAATGGGGATGGTTGTTAATGGTAAAGGTATAGGAGGTTAATGCTTGAGTTAATGGGATAGTGGGGGTGGAAACACTAAGGAGGGTGTGTCCTAGTATTATTGACGGTCATTTTTTTGTTTTGTTTCTCATTTCCTCTATTTGGACTTGGGGTATTAGTCTGAATGAGTGTAAAGGACTATATGGTATTGCAAAGGAGTACAAAGCAACAACGTTGGTGGTTTAATTTAGTATTAGTGGAGACTCCAAGGTGGGTTTGAATTGGTATCATCGCTAGTCATTTCTCTATTTGTGATTTCTCTTTTGTTTTTTCTTTAGACTTGGTGTTAGGGTCTAGTTTGTTGTACTACAAAGTACTACATGGTGTCATAGAGGAGTGCACAACACAGGTGTTGTTGGTATGGTCTAGTATCAATGGAGACTTCAAGGTGGGTGTGACTACGTATTGTTGCTAGTCATTTTCTCATTTGCAATTCCTCATTTCCTCCATTTGGACTTTGTGTTGGTGCTATAATATTAATGAAGACTCCAAGATGTCAATGGTCTCGTTTACTATTAATGAAGACTCCAAGATGTCAGTGGTCTCATTTAGTATTAATGAAGAATCCAAAGTGGGTGTGACTTTGTATTGTTTCTAGTCATTTTCTCATTTGCAATTCCTTATTTCCTCCATTTGGACTTGGTGTTGGTGCTCTAGTTTTTTGTGCAAGAGGAGTTATTGGACTTGGTATTATAGAGGAGTGCATAACACCACTATTTGTGATTTGATTTGGTATTGCATAGAAGTAGTTATTTTGTACTCATTCTTGTTTGTTTTGCTTTGTCTTGAGATCTACGATTTCTTCAATTAAACACTTGGTCCACTCATACAAACCCTAAATATGTTTCATTTTGAGAGAATTCCTTATAAGAAGGGTCATAAAACTTAGAGAGATTCTCTATTTTTTCAGTTCAAGTTGGTTCATGTTTATCTCAAGTTGTCAATTTTCAGCATGAGTTACATCGTGGTTGGCTTGAGTCGTCAATGTCTCAATAAAGAGGTAATTCTTATCACCCTTCTTATAACTCAACGATTCCTTGAATAATTTAATGAAAATGTTTTATGTTTTAAGGGTGAAGACCTTTGTTTTGTGACATGATTTTTGTATAATTTATTTGGTAAATTGATGAGTCATGTTGGATTATTCTACCTCTCATGAATTGATAAACATGGCCCACTCATATTTTTTAATAGCTAGTGCCAATCCTTGCTTTAACTAAATATAAGGGGTTTTTTCTTTGGTCTATACCATCCAAATTGAAGTTGATAGGGCCTTATAAGTTTCAATGCTCAAATTTCACATTGTTGATTTTCATTTTGATCTATAATGTAATTTTTTTCCTATGTTTGACTTATTGTAAAGATGTAACTCTTCTAAATGCCTGACATGTAAGCCCTCTTGGATATTACAATAGTTAGATTCCTAAAACAAATTCAAACTAAAAATGACTACAATGAGCCTACACTCCACTATGTGATTATCTTTCTATATTTTTAATGCTTTAACATAAATAAAAACAAATATTTGGATCATTTAACCACTACAATATATAAAATAGACCATAAAGTTGCACAATGGAATACAAATATTTACCTTGGAAATCTAAAGTGGTTTTCAATGAAGCACCATGCCATATGTATTTTCATCTTTTGGAGATTACCATATATATTAGAAAGCTATCCAAGATCACTATGAATCTATGAGACATTATGGTCTTCTATAGTGTTTTATATGTCTTTTTGTATCTGCTCTATTGGTATCTCCTTAACACCATTGCTCAAACTATGGGACAAACTACCTTAGATATTCTAATGCTTGGCTTGCCAAAATAAATTTAAACATAAAATGAATACAGTGAGCCTACGCTTGACTATGCAACTATGCTTTTGTATTTATAATGCCTTAATAGAAATAAAAACACACATCATTAGAGAAATTTCGAGGTCTAAAATGAGCCTTAAAACAAAAATGTACAACAAAAATCAACTTTATAAGAACCAATAGGATTCACTATGATGATGTCAACCATGGGAGATGATTCACCAATTTTAGAGTAAAAGAATAAAATGTAAAAAAAAAAAAAATTACTTTTTCAACTCGTATTTTCAACTTATCTCCCTTCTATTTTACACAAATTTTGAGTGGGAGAACTCGTTGGATGCATAATTTAATTTTTCATCCAAGGAGTACCCATGTTGCATACTTTTAATGGACTCTACTACATGAAAAATATGAATGAAAGCGTGATTGCAATCATGTTTTTTCATGTATTTCACATTTTTTGTGTAGTAGGGTCCATCGAAATTATGCAACATGGGTACTAATTGGATGCAGAATTAAATTTCGCATCCGAGTACTCTCGCTAGAAATTTGAGTAAAATCACAGGGAGATAAGTTGAAAAAATAGTTTTTTCTTTTTTCCCTCCAAAACTTTACGAGGTAATCTAATCTTATTTTATTATTTTCACTATTATTTTATAATATTCCTTAGGGGGGCCATTTTAGACCTCAAAACTTCTCTAATGATTCTTTAACTATTGCAACATATGAAATAAACTACAATAAAAAATACACACATTGGAACACAAATATTTACCCTAGAATTTGTGTAAGAAAACTAACTTTAAATGAAGGGTTGTGCTTTTCATCTTATATTATGGAAATTACAACCCATATTACAAATTTATCCAAGATTACCATGAAGTTATGGAACATTATGGTATTCTAGAATCCTCTTCCACACATTGCCATATTATGGAACACGCAGTGAGAAGTGAAAAATTGAACCATTCCCATCCTTTCTACTAGGTTTCTATAGATATAATTAACATTAGGTTTAGAGTTTTGAAACTCCCTTGGAAGCTTCATGGTGTTTCTGGGAGTCTCTAATGGATTCCCATATATTACTAACTCCCCATATTCGAATTATGGTGTGTTAACATGGTCACTACTTGGACATGTGGGGAATATTTGGACCATTACTGTGCTAGGGCTATAATGTTTGCATACAAATTCCATTTTAGATACATGGTAGATCATTGAAAAATGTCAATTGAAAAACGATTTCCATTTTGAATGAGGGAATATTACAACAAACTTCATTTGACACAAAGCTAAGAAAAACATTATTTAGCCCTCCAAAACATGGTAGAAGTCTATGACCAAATTTTGACCATCGAAAAACTCCAAATCCTAATCCCTCTGATGCTCCAAATCATGATCCCTCTTATGCAGGAGCATCGATAAACTTTTATAAGCGTTATTATATATTATTATTTTTTTGAGGAAGTTGGATTCCACATGCAATGATTTTATTTTTTTAATAATTAATCGAACTCTAGAAACATT
The DNA here is from genome assembly GCA_000404065.3 of Pinus taeda. Classification (NCBI taxonomy): domain Eukaryota; kingdom Viridiplantae; phylum Streptophyta; class Pinopsida; order Pinales; family Pinaceae; genus Pinus; species Pinus taeda. The sequence goes on from APFE030271621.1 coordinate 64,633, forward strand.
ATCATCAAATATCATGGATTAGACTAGCAAAAAAATAGTCATAGTTTTTATTTTTCCAAATTAGTTACTAAAATAATGGGTCTTATCCACTTATTATGGATCTTGATCCTATTTTAGATTTAGAATGATTTTTATAAATTAGTAAGTATGTGGAGAACTAGAAACGATTGGAAGTATGAGTGCAAGAGGAGGAAAAAATGAATTATTTCCATTGTGAATCCTCTCTTGGTCATTAAGGAAAAAAATACCTTATTGTAATATATTTTTCAAGATGTGATATTATTTTTGATTGGGTGGAGTATCGTAAATGAATATATAGGTAATGTACTTACTCTTTGATTTGATGCATATTCCAAGCAACCATTTTGCTTCTCTTTCCAACAGTTCTTTCCAATGGAGTTATAACAAAATGAAGGGTTTTTATATCCACAATTAACTAGTTGATTGAACTGATATGATCCAACCTTTGGTTGATTACTCTGTAAAAATTGTGTGAGTGATAATACTGTCACTGTCATGATCCATGCATAGAAGAAATTCAAAAATTTCCAGCGTGGTTAATTTATAATTATTAATTTAGTATTACATCATGGAAAAATTAATATTGGAACATAGTATGGTGGATGATTCCAGCTAATTGTTAAGTCTTCGAAATGGTATTGTTAAAAAAAAGAGTTTAGATATCAATTGAGGAAATATAATGGATATAAAGGGGTTTATTTTTTCTTCAAATCATATTCCAATCCCATTGGATGACTATGTAAACTTTGGTATTTAACACAAATTATTTTCTAAAGAAATAATTTCGCAGAACCTTGGCATCAATTGGTATCAGAGTAGCAACAATAGTTGTTCTAAAATGGCAGATCGAAGAGGATCGCCTCGAGGAGAACGAGTGGGCATGCTTGTAGCAAATGTGGCTTTGCAGGCATAAATGAGGAGACTTCAAGTGAGGATGGCAGCCATGGATGTTGCACAAATAATCTGAGGAATTGACATAGGAGATGTTAGTGATGTTGAAGAAGAGGCTTCTAATGAGGAAGAAGTGGAGGAGACAACAAATGAGAAAATGTTGAAGATGTTCGCCAAGATGTCTACCAGGCCAAAGTAGAAGTACCATTATATGAAGGTAACTTGAATGTTAATGAGTTAATGGATTGGATACATGCATTAGATAAATACTTTGATTATGAGGATGTGGACAAGGATAAGCAATTCAAGTATGCAGTGACTAGACTTGAAGAACATCTAACTCTATGGTGGGACAAGGTACAAGTTGAATGGAGGAAAGGAAAGGCCAAAATTAAAGATTGGGATAGGATGGTGGAAAAACTTAAAGGTAATTGTTTACCTAAGGATTATTGTATTAATATTTTTAAGCAATTACAAAACATTAAATAAAAGAACATGACTATTATATAATATACTAAGGAATTTTACAAATTAAACATTAGGGTTCGACATGTAAAAGAGAATGATGAAAAAATGTAAAGCTACATTATGGTTTTAAGGTTTGAGATTTAATATGAAATCGATTTGTTGCCTTTGAAAACTGTGGATGATGCATATTAGGCAGCTTTGACAGCAGAAGAGAATATAGCTTGAAAACAAAAATTGAGGAGTAGAGGAATAATTCATGTAAAGGATAAAGGACAAATCAACAGATAAGGAGTTCATTCTTTCAAGGAAGAAGAAGGAAGTTCTAGTAGTCAAACGCCAAGAGAAAGTGATTTCAGAGGGAGGAGATCATTTTCCAGCGGCAGAGGTTGAGGAAGAGATTATCAGCCCAGATGTTACAATTGCGTACAATTATGACACATGTCTTGGGAATGTCCTGAACATAGATCAACAAGACAATGTGGTGCTCATGTGGCAGAGGAAAAGGAGGAGGATATAGATATAGTTGTAGTTGTAAATGCTCCTAAGGAAGGTGAACCTTTGTTATTAAAAGGAGTGTTGACCAAGCAGAAAAGAGAGACCAAATAACCAACTCAAAGGAGGAGTTTATTCAGAACTATGTGTAAGTCCAAAGGTAGGTGTTGCAAACTTGTGATGGATAGCGGTAGCACAGATAATATAGTCTTTGTTGAAATATTATAAAAGTTAAACTTAAAGAAGACACCACATCCTACACCTTATAAGGTTTTTTGGTTACAAAAGGGTCATCAATTTTTGGTTACTGAGAAATGTAAGGTAGAATTTCAAATTGGAAGTTATAAAGATGAAATTATGTGTGATGTCTTGCCAATGGATGTTTGCCATATTGAGAGGAGCATTTAACCCAAGAGAAAATCATTGTAATTAAGTAGACATAGGGGATCATGTAGCTTTAGAGAAGTAGTTTCCTAAGTCTCAAGTTAATGCAATATTCAGGCCTTTAAGTGATTTAATTAGATAATGAAGGAAGTTGTAAATGCTCTCAAATAAATGAGAACATGAGTGGTGAATAAATGACAAGAGTTAGAATTCAATTAGGACTCTTAGCACAGTTCATGATTCAAGGGACGAGAGAGAGCTTTAGGAATTAAATAGAGATTGGAAGTGGACATAGAGGACAGAGAGGATTTAGGATTCAGTTCAATAGATATAGGAATGGAACCAGAATTAGTTCAACAGAACTATCTAGCATATATGTAAGCCTACGGGCAGAGTAGAGAAGGAGGCCACGATATTGGAAAACAGGCTTGTGTGAGACAGAGAAGTCTCGAATGTAATTGTTTGGTTATACATATACATACATAGTTTTATTCCTGACTATGTCAGAGCGTGTGAGACGAATATTTCCTTAATGTATTATTTGTGAACTCATAGATTCTATAACAGAGGTTGCAGGCAGAGTCAAAGCAGAGTACAAAGGAGAAGAACGAGCCAAGCTATTCGTGACAAATTTTTGAATCCATTGAGAGATTAAATAGAGGCCAGAGTAAGTGATAAAAACCATAGAAATCAAGCTCAGGAGGGAGTCGCAGTGGAAATATTGAAGGAATCGAAACCTTTGAAGAGGAGCTAAATCATGGAAGAAATGAAGACTTAGCGTAAAAACTAAGTAAAAGGGAGAAGCATGAAGTGATGTATCAACGCACAGGAGCCATTGGATCTAGAAGATCAACAGTCCAGATGATTTCGCTAAGGAGCAAGGTGAAATATCGCATCAACGGATTTTATTACACAGTCTAAGTCTCGCAAGCCAAAATCTGATTTACATTGGAAACCGGCGCAAAACATAGTCTGAGTCTGAAAACCGGACTTGAAATATTATAAAGAGTGGTTTATACCCTTATCGGGTCCGCAGAACTAGTCGGATCAGCGTTTTGAAGTGTAAGAGGTCCGACGATAGAGGAGAGCGATTGCGATAATGCGATGGATCCTAGACCGTCAGATCGAGAGTCCAGATCGACAGCACAGATCTAATTGCTAATCGCATATAGGAGTGGTCAAAGGACAGTGCGATGGAATGCAGATAAGCCAATTAGTGATGCGCCGATAGCCATTGGATCGACAAATGAAATGGACGACGGAGATTGAGTCGGAGATCGGAGGGACCGGAGGTCAGGCAATTGGAGCAGTGGATGAGTCAATGAATGTGGGCATATAGTTTTTGAAATCTGAATAAAGGGTTCAGAGAAGAGTTTTTATGTAATCCCTTTGTATTCTATTCAGGAGATTGATGTAGGAGCATCAACAAACTTTTATAAACATTATTAGATATTTTTTTTTTGAGGAAGTTGGATTCCTCATGCAATGATTTTAATTTTGTAATAATTAATTGGAATCTATAAACACTATCATTGAATAGTATGGTTTAGGCTAGCAAAAAAAAGAAATTGTAGTTTTGAATTTTCCAAACTAGGTGTTATCCACTTATTATGGATCTTGATCCTATTTTAGATTTTAAATGATTTTTATAAATTAGTAAGTATGTGGAGAACTAGAAAATATTGGAAGTATGAGGGTAAGAGGAGGAAAAAATGAATTCTTTCCATTATGAATCATCTCTTAGTCATTGAGGAAAAAACTATCTTGTTGTAATATATTATTCAAGATGTGATATTATTTTGGTTTGGGTGCAGTATTGTAGATGAATATACAGACTTACTCATTGCTTTGATGCATATTCCAAACAATCATTTTGTTGCTCTTTCTAATAGTTCTTTCCAATGGAGTTATAATGGAATGAAAGGTTGTTATATCCACAATTAATTTTTTTTCATACTTGTCTATTGAACTGATATGATCCATCCTTTGATTGATTACTCTGTAAAAATTGTGTGTGAGTGATAATATTGTTATTGTCAGTATCTAGGCATAGAATAAATTCAATAATTTCTAACATGGTTAATTGTTAATTATTAATTCAGAGTTACATTGTGGAAAATTAAACATTGGAACGTAGTATGGTGGATGATTTCAGCTAGTTGTTAAGTCTTTGAAATGGTATTGTTAAAAATAACAAAGATTATCTATCAATTGAGGAAATAGAATGGATATGAAGGGGTTTATTTTTTCTTGAAACCAGATTGAAATCACATTGAATGATTGTGTAAACTTTGGTATTTAACACAAATTGTTTTCTGAAGAAATAATTTGGTAGAACCTTGGCATCACCCTCCATCTATAGCATTAGTAGATTCATATGTTACTTATATAGGTTTATTTTGGATCATTCATCTCCATTTTGGGAGGATTTTAGTCTCCATACACTTTAATCTTGAGTTTTGAAGGAGATGAGGAAATAATCCCTCATCTTTGTCTTTCAAATATCATTTGGCCTTGATTGCTAGTTGATGTTTCAATCCCACTTGCCAATTTCCTATTGACCCCTCTTGGCCATTCTATTATTCTTTTGTAGTTGTGTGTCATTTGGTAATTTAGTATCTGTACTCGGTGCCAAATATTTAATGGAAGGCAAAACCTAGCCTTGTTCACCCTTATTGAACTTGGATCACTTGTAGAGTTTTAGGATATCTATGTCTACTAGTGTGTAAATTCACATCTAAGGTGGAAGATTGAATATGTTATCATTGTTGCTTATCTTCTCCAAACTTTTGAAAGGTTCATATCTTAGGGATTTGATGATATTCTTTGGTCCTTGTAACCTTTCCTTATTAAGGTGTAACCAATTATTAATTTTATGTTGATCATCTAGCCTTGTATTTCTCTAGAGGCTTCTTCAATTTCTCTTGAATTTGTAAATGTATTTGTCTTATCATGTCTATGAAATTTTTTTCTCTTCAATGCTACTACCCCTACTTTAGGGTGTCCATATAACATATCTTATGGTATTGGAGGAAAATATCCAAAACAAATTTTAAAAGGGAATTTAGTGGTGAAAGTGTGGAAAACTCTATTATAAGAATGTTGTATTGAAAGAAAATTTTCTTCCTAATTCCTTGGATGCACATGATTTTAACCTATAAAACATTGAACCAAAGTCATATTCACTACCTCTATATGCTCATTAGTTTCTAGGTGAAAGGTGGTGGATCTATTTAGTTGAGTATCGAATTTCTCCTACAATGAAGTCCAACGTACAATGAAGAAATTAGTATCTCTATTAGAAATGATACTCCTTAGAGTCCTAATGGAAGCTATACACTTTCAATGCAACTTCTTGTCCTTTGATAGTATTCTTACAAGACATGAAAACATGTATTTTACTGAACTTGTCTACAAGGAGTCATGCATTCTTCTTATTCTTGGCAAACCCTTGAAGAAGTCCTTGGATGTGCTTTACCATGGAAATGTAGGGACTAGAAATGGGTTGTATAGTCCTTGCTTCATGTTACTAGGTTTGTTGGTACGCCATAAAATATGACCTTGTTGATATTTAATATGGTTTGAAGCCTTAGAGACAACATTACATGGAAAAAAGTGTTCTTCATTTTTTGGGAGGTGGTAATCCTCTTTTAAAGTAATAGATACAAAAATGCTTGAGATAGGATTGGGTTTCTTTACAGGAAACAAATATTTACAATGATGACTATAATGCAAGACTTGAACGAATAAAATGAGAAATTTTCATAACACCATTTTCAACATAGCACAAGTAAAGCATACGATATCATTTAGAAAGACGAAATTAAAAAGACCACATTTGCAGAGAACTTTAAATGATTATTTGGTTAAAACTCATAAAGGTGTAATGGATTAAAACTCAAATTTAGAGATTGCACTAGTTATCTGCTCTAAGTAGTTATATATGGATTTTTAAATATACACATGTTAAATTATAAAAAATAAATAATAATATTCATAAAAATGAAAGTTTGATTGGTTGCTAACTGAGAGGAATATGAGAGGGATGTAGAGATTAATGAGCGCGTTTCTTTACTTATATGCTAGAAATATCTCTTTTTCATGCATTTATGTCTTCTTTAAATGTTGATCATTTGGAGGAACTCTAATTGTTGTAATTGATTTTTTCTCTTCAAGAATAATTTAGGCTCAATTACTTTCTCTAAAACATGTTTTAACCATTGTTCAATATAATCTTGTAATAGTGCCATCATTATCTCATGTGTTAATCTAAATGTTAAACAAATCATATTCAATTTCTTTCAATTCAAACATAATTTATGGCTAACAATTGTATGATCCTCATTTTTATTAATGAAATGAATTAACCATTTCTCAATTTCTTCCTGAGAGAATTTAGATTGGTTATTGAATTCATTGGCCCAAGAAATTCTAAGTGTGTTCAATTATCCTAGCATCCGGTCTTTAGTAAGCAGTATGGCATCCATTATTGAATGTGGTCCCTCCAATTCTTTTTTCACATCAACAAATTTGTGAAACAAATATTTTTTCTTTGCATTGATGGTATCACATTCATTGAATCATTTCAGAAAGAACATTAACTCTTGTTAACCAACATACTTGTAATTACTCAAGTTGAGTACATAATGGAAGATTCCACTCCCTTCTACGAACATAATTCATTCTTGAAATATTAGCAACAAAGGTACTTACAACTTTCTTACAAATGTTCATCTTTTTCCATATCCTTTTGCAACTATTTTTTGAAAGATGAAATTCTAGCAGAAATACTAGTTCAATTGGTAGCTAGTTCCAAAACTTTAAGGATTAAAGCAACCATTTTATTAATATTACCTACAACATACTTTCTTATTACAATCAACAAACTCAAAGATCCTTTTAATCTTGAGTTTGACTCAGGTGCCTCTTTAGATGTCTTCGTAGGTCTTATAATAGACATGTGGCTCTTAAAAAATGCTTTAGGAAATAGAACAACTTCTAATTCATATATATTTTTCTTTAACATTATGTTTGCTCTTTCTTGCTCATTGATGGAATACGATAGTGTCTCTTGTAGATTGACGAAATTCTAAAACCTTTAAGGCTTTAACCCCTGCAATATCTATCTCAGAATTCCACTTCTTAATGACCCTTTTTATTTTTCAGAAGACTTTCTCAATTTGCAACTTTTTTAATCATTTATCATATGCAACATGGTCTAGAGTAATCGATTCTTCTTAAAAGAAAGATTGGCCCATCACAAGCCAAGTCCTTAGCTATAGTCCATCTCTCAATCAATTATTTTTCCCCAATTGGGTACTTCAACTATGGTATCAATTTCCATATTTTTAAAGTTTTCTCCAGACTCTTGAACATCTTGAATTTTTTTTCAACAACATGCCTCTTTCATTAGAATTTCCTGAAGTAGTGTGTGATTTTCTGAGTGGATTTTTAGGAGGATATTTTTCATCTCCATAGCCTACATTTTTAGTCATAGGTTTCCTTTCTTGAC